>JARHVA010000875.1:1302500-1460000 GCA_037957365.1 Torreya grandis
GCATATTTTTTAAAGGCCTTAGTCGTCTTCTTAAAGTAGAGCTACCTTATGATACTTGCAATTAATTTCAATATATTTGTTACAAAACTCTTTCATTATAATATAAATTGACACATAATCTAATACAAATCCAAATAAGGCACATGAATACATTATTATAGAATAAGAAGTTCCAAACAAGGAATCTAAGGTAGTTATTACACCTCATAAGATAAATATTCCAATCAAAGAAATTCGAGTTAATGTTCTCATAAATGGAAAGAATTAGCTTAAAAATTAGTACCCAAAGTGACTAAACCTACCTTAAATAAGTGAAAACCACTTAGATTTTATAATTTTAGAGATCAACCACATGATATTTTACAAACATTATTGGAAATAAGCTAATCACTTTTCATCTTAATTATTATCATACTCCTCATTGTCTTGAAAAATCAAAGGGAACCCATTTTTTATTTATCATTATATTAATAAACATTAGGACAATTATTTTTATGCATTGTGACAAAATATTACACAACTTTCAGATAGGGAGGTTATTAAATTTGGAAACTTTGACACTCAGTCAACAATATCCCTATCTCCATCCATTTCTACTACTCATTTGACAAAGCCAAAATTTATCGAGGTGTTTCAACAAAGGAACCAATGGTTCACAAGAATTATATAGATGATATTTGTTGTCTTCCAAAAATAGCAATCATTTCTAGGACAACATTTGAACTATTTTGGTCTTACAGACCAAAATTGTCTCTTCCATTTCCAAAATTTGTCCTAGACATTCAAATTCCCCATTTTCCAAGATTCTCAAAAAATCTACAGACTCTTCAGTAAGAAGATAATTCGATGGACTGAGTAGGCAGGTTCATTTATATAGGTTCAAAGGCTTTTGCAAGTGGTTTCAATCAAAAGAATCAATTTTCAACACTTAATCATTCTCTGAGATTATTTCAAAGCCTTGGTTCAAATAGAAATCTCCATCGGCAAACACCAACAACAGGTTCAACATTTGGTTCATCCTCTGATTCAATATATTTTGGTTCAAAGAATTGGTTCTGAGCTTTGGTTTAGTTGAAAATCTTCATTGGCAAGCATTTGAGTGCAAAAAGAGACTTGAACCATTGAACCGTTAAACTATTGAACCACTTTGGTTCAAAGGTTCAACGGGTTCAAAGTTTAACAAGTTCAACGTCTTTGACAAGAGTTAAGCACTTCTTCAAGGTTCAAAGTTCAATCACTTCAATTGGTTCATCAACTTCAAGACACTTGGCCAAATCAAGGTGGCTTGAACCATTGAATCGTTGAACCATTAAACCATTTTAGTTTAAAGGTTAAACGGGTTCAAGGTTCAATGGTGAGTTCAACCAAAGGAATAGTTCAAAGGCTCAGTTCAACCAAGAAATTCAAGGCTTTATTTCACTCAGTGTCTTTTGGTTCAACCAAATAGTTCACTTAGTTGGTTCATTCTTTTAGTTCATCCTTTGGTTCAACGTCTACAGGTTCATTAGCATGTTCATTCACTTGATTCATTCGATTGAACCATTGGCTTGAACCATTTTGGTTCAAATACTTGGTTCAATGAGATGGTTCAACTATTGGTTTAAAGGCGAGTTTGATGCTTAGTTCATCGGCTTGTTTCATCCAATTGAACTATCATCTTGAACCATCAGCTTGAACCATTTCTAGTTCAATCGATTGGTTCAACATCTTAGTTCATCCAATGGTTCATCACCAAAGTTCAAAGGGGTGGTTTAAATGTAGAAGTTCTCGAAGGGCAAGTGCCCTTGCAGAGGACACTTAACCAATAAAAGCACCCTTTAAAAGGGTTGTTTTTCAAAGAAGCTGAAAGGTAATTCTTTCATATTTGTTTCATGCATTTAAAATTGGCTAAGGCATAATTCTTTTATATTTTTATTTAAAAGAATTCCTTTGAACAAAAAGTCTGAAAGAAATCAAAGAAGTAAATGTAGGTAAAATCTGAAGACTTGTTCAAAGATTTGGCGAAATAAATAATTTCACAAACTTTTGTCTATGGGAATTTTCCCCAGACTTTTTGTCTTTAGGAATTTTCTCTAAACATATTGTCTACAAGAATTATCCCTAGGGAAATGTATACAAGAAAATTTCACACAAGCAAACGTTCATGGGAGAAATCATAGGGATTTGTCTATGGGAACTGCCAAGGCAAAGGGCTATCGAAGGACCCTGAAGGGCAGGTGCCCTTGCGGGGGACTCTTGACAGCTAAAGTAAAAGGCTATTCTAACTCAACACAAGTCATTTATCAAGGCCTAAAGGGGCAAGTCCAATCTAGAAGAATACAAATCCAAAAGCTAAAAGAGGACCAAAGGGGTGATGTGCCCGAAGATGTCAAATTCAAGACAGTGAACTAGCCGTTGAGAGA
The DNA here is from genome assembly GCA_037957365.1 of Torreya grandis. Taxonomy (NCBI): domain Eukaryota; kingdom Viridiplantae; phylum Streptophyta; class Pinopsida; order Cupressales; family Taxaceae; genus Torreya; species Torreya grandis. Next base: position 1,304,903 of record JARHVA010000875.1, read on the forward strand.
ACATTGATGGGCATGTAAATGTCAATTTTAAAGCCCATGAAATAGCCATTGATCCTTTAGATTTATAGACCCAAACACATTCCCATAATTCAAGACCAAAACCAGTTGAAATCAAGGAAAGATAGACCAACAAATGAATCCAGGGCCCAATTCAATTAACCAGAAAAGAAGGAACGATAAAGACAAGATCAAACCGCCAGGTGGACATTGAAAGTTGTAATCTTTCAATTGTGTGACTTATTTATCTACATTGAGAAGATCAAATGGGTAAAAGGCCCCAAAGTTCTAGCTTGTCTTCCTAACAGTTCCTAATGCATCATGATGTATTACTATTCTCAATCCTTCTTAAAGTGGCTATATAAGGGACTCTTTTTCATTGTAATTGGATCTCTTTTTTGACAATCTGAATGAAACTCAGCCCAAATTGAGAAGCATCATTGAGACTTTATGCTTAGTCTATTGATCATATTTTGTTATTGGAATAAGAAAGAAAGGAACTTTTCCAGACTTTGTGATATGATATCTTTGTTTTTAAGGAAGATGTTCTTATGTATTTTTCCTTGATATATTTTTTGTTCCATTAATTTAACAAGCAAGATTAGTAAAATTAGTCAAGAAGGTATCCTAAAGTAGCAACTATGGAGAGACTTTGTGCCCCCATAGCTGCCTTCAGTGTGTTTTCTTTTTATTTTTGTGTAAAGGACTTTGAGAAGACTTTGTTCTCTCAATGTCCTTCATATATTACTCTTGAGCATTTCAGGTGGAGACTTTGTGCTATATCTCAATTTGTTGGTTACTATACTCTCAGTTACACTCTGCTTTTATTTCCAGGAGTGTTCTTGTGGCTGGCTGAATAGTTCTTCTGAAAAAAGAAGAGTGTTGTCTATCATTTCCCTTGAGTTTTTCCTTTGATTTGTACACATCATCTCTGAAGAAAGAGACATGGATGGTTTGTCCCACCGTTGAGTATTATTTTCTATTTATACATATATATAACATATCCATAGGGAACCTCCCCTTGATGAGAGGAGGGAACAGTCTCCTTCTGATGTGATAAACTTACACATTTAGATGATTAATCTTCCTACTTTGGCTGATTAGACCTATTTTGTTTACCAGTATGCTGATAGACAAAATATTCAACCAACAATTTTTGGTGACTCTACTGGGGAAATACCCATTATCCATTGATAGCCTATCCATTCAATTCACCTCCACACTAACTGGGAAAGAATGCATATTCTAAAACCCCAAGCTTTAACTAAAGCAAAGTCAAATCTTTTCCATTTTTGTTTCACAATCTAGCAGATTTAAGGTATACATGAAGCCAAAGGGCTAAAGGTATCATTGACCTTATATTTGAGCTAGTACAACAAAGTGATTTTGATCTATTTCCTTCACCATATTGTCTCCAATGAATAAAGAGTTTCCCTCCTACTAAAGCCAAATCTCCACTACCAGACGAAGTATCTACTTTTCTTGTTGATAAAGCTGTGCCTATAATCACCCCTTTGAGATTTGTTATCCCTCCTTTTTAGAATCCTATAATGGTAGTTCAAGGCCCCTAGGGTAATGATTTTGGTCCTCTCAATCTTAATCCTCCTCTACATGACCTTTCACGCAGTTTTAGGAAGAATTCCCCTAAATTTTATGGTGATGGGAAAGTTCATCCTGATGAACACATTGCAGCATTCAGTATAGATTGTGGAGTAATCAAAGTAGAATTTGAAGATGTACCAGTCATGATTTTTATTGAAACACTATAAGGTGATAATGCAGATTGGTTTTACCATCTACAAGCTCGATCTGTGACTGATTGAAATACTCTTAAAGCTAAGTTTGAAGCTAGATTCAAACTTGCAAAAGATGCACATACACTTCTGGCTCAACTTACATAGATGAAGAAGAGCCTCATGAGCCTATGAGAGACTTCATAGCTAAATTTGACAAATTGAGAAATAGAATCCCTATAATTACTAGACCTACAACTAAGAATATCAAATGATTTTTCATTAATTCTCAACTACTTCAAGTCAATTTTCTCTTAAGATGTGTTAAATAGATTTTACTATAGCTCAAATTTTGGTCACTAAAGTAGAAGATGATCTCATCTTAGTAGGGAAGATAAGAAGAGATCCAAATAGAAACAGAGATTTATCATCTTATGAGTTTGCATCTACAAGCACCACAAATTCAATGGTGTAGAAATTAGCAAATGAGTTGCTTGCTCTCAAAAAGCAAATGGCTCAAGGAATGTCTTCTACTCATACATATAGAAGGACATTCCCAAATCAGTCATATCAAGGTAATGTTGCCTAAAACCAAGGGCAACAAAGTTGCCTTCCTCCCCCACAAGGGAAACTTGCCCTGGAAGCTCCTCTAACCAATTTAGCAATGGGATACCTTGAAGCAGAATAAGAATTCTCTTTCTAGCCTGAATTGAGTCAAGAAAATGATGTTAATGTCATTGAATACAATAAAAAAGAATCAGCTGGTGACTCCCATATTGGTTTCTTTAATTACCAAGATGAACCTAGAAGCAAAGGAGAAGCTTCAAATGGATCATATGTAGTGTTTACCTGGTCCAAAAACCAATCAGTCTAGTAGGCTGATAAAGAGAAGATAGAAGAGCAACCATAGCTAGTAGTCACAATTGTTAAGCGTGGAACTAATCTGGGTTTTCAACCAAAAGATCTGGTAATCACCCAAAAGGTAAATACATCAATTGCACCTTCCCCTTCTACTTCTAATTTGCAAACAAGCCCACCTCCCATCCCTCCTAAAATTCAAAAAATTGAAGTACCTTTCTCTGTACCTAGTTCGATTCAACCATTTGACATAATTGATCATGTCAAAAAGACAAAAATACAGATGTCTGAATTTGAATACTTGTAGTCCAATCTAGATCAACTAAATAAGCTGGTTTAATATGTTAAAAATCAAACCATCCCTGCAAGACAAAAGGCTAAAAAAATAATTATTGATTCTCTAAAAACATACATATTCCAAATAATTTGATCATTACTCCTCCAGCTGCTTCTAGAAAAATAGAACCCTTCTATGTTTCCCTGTTAATCAATGGCCACAAGTTGAGTAACTATATTATAGACTCAGGCACATCTAACATTGTCATGCCTGCTAAAGTCACTGAGTCTCTTGGTCTCACACTGACCAAGACATTTGGGAGATGTTTCTCCATGAAGAACAAGCAAGTACCATTGCTGGGGAAAATCAAATATGCTTAATTTGCATTCATAGCCTTTCCAGACAAGAGGATTAAGATGACTATCCTAGTGGCTGACATCCCGACATCTTATGGCATTTTGTTTGGATGAAATTTTTACAAGGATGTAGGAGGAGAACTAAATATGGATCTATCTAAGGCAAGGATCCCTATCCAAGGTGTCATGAAGAGTTTGCTTCCTAAGAAGGAGGCAAAATACGTAGTTACTCAGACATTAGCTCCTAAAGCTCAAATACTTTTTGAATCCACACGTATGGGTAACTATTTTTTATATACAGATGAAGAAAGACCCTCCATCTCTGATGAGGGAAAGTCTGAAGAAAAGATAGTATCTGATGAAATTTGGACTCTAGAATTTGATGGTAGTTATTTCTCTACTAGTTTGGGATCTAAGATTGTCTTGATATCTCCTCAAGGAGATATGTTTCCTTCATCCTATAAATTACAATTTAGAAACACTAACAATATAGCTGAATATGAATCTCTCTTGCTGGGTATGAAGGCTGCTTTAGAAAGAGGCATTAAATTTCTTCATGCCAAAGGGGATGCTAAATTAGTGGTCTGTCAAGTGAGAAATCTATATCAGACCAAGAATGAGAGGTTACACCTCTACCGTAACCTAGTTTGGGACTAAATTGAAAGCTTTGATGCTTTCAATATTTTTTCCATACCTAGAGAGTCCAATGACAGAGCTGATGCACTTACTATTTCAAGAACTCTCTTATTTCCTCATTCAGATTTTAAAGAAGCCAAGTATATCATTGAGCTGGTCTATAGACCAAGTGTCCCTGACAATGCTAATCATTAGAAAATATTCAATGATGATCATCAAATCATTGCCTTCTTGGAATGAAAAGACAATTTTAAACAACTGTATTTTGAAGGCAGTGAATCTCAGAAGTTTGAATCTATTTCTAAATCTAGTTCAGATATAAATGAAGAATTCCTATAGCTAAAAGGAAATAAAATACCCAAAGGCCTAGTTTCTCTTGAGAAGTTGGTTGACAAGCCTGATAGATTTGTCAAAAAATAGCAAATAGATTCAAATTTATCGTAGGGATTTGACCAAGTAAATCTGACCAATAAAGAAAATCCCAAGATGGTCAACATTGGTAAGTGCTGCACCCCTGAAGAAAGATTTAAATTCACCTCTTTGCTCCATCAATACATTGATGTCTTAGCGTATTCTTATGAAGACCTGAAGTCTCTCAAACCTAATGAAATTTTCCATCACATTCCTCTTAAAGCTGATTCAATGCCCTACAAGAAGAAATCTAGACAATACAATTTGAAAATTTTAGGTACAATTATGTCTAAGATATAGAAAATGTTAAATGCTAGAATTATCTTCCCAATCCATCATTCTACATGGATTACAAACATAGTGCCTGTAAAGAATAAAAATGGTGAGATCCACATTTGTGTAGATTTCAGGAATCTGAATTAGTCATCTCTGAAAGACAATTACCCTTTGTCAATCATGGACCAAGTGCTTCAAATAGTAATAGGGTCAGAAATGTTATCAATGCTAGATGGCTTCTCAGGTTATAATCAAGTTGAAGTTGGTGTAGCAAACCAACACAAGACTACATTCACCACACCTTGGGGTACATTTGTATATAAAAAAATGCCTTTCAGCTTAATAAATACTGGTGCTACCTTTCAGAGAGCTATGGACATGGCTTTTAAAGATGATATTGGCAAATTTATAATGGTATATCTTGATGATTTAACTATCTTTTCAAAGCATCAATTTGATCATGTACGCCACGTACAACAAGTGTTGGAACGCTGCTGCCAGAATGGTATTTCTTTGAATCTTAAAAAGTCTATTTTTGGAGTAACAGAGGGGAAACTCCTTGGACACATTGTGTCCAAATAAGGCATAAAAATTGACTCAAATAGAGTCAAGTCTATTCAAGAACTGAATTTGCCTACAAGTAAAAATGTTGTTCACTTTTTTCTCAAAAAAGTGAATTTCTTATAGAGATTCATCCCTGAATTTGCTGAGAAGACAAGACACATTGTAAACATGATGAAAGGAAAGACTACCTTCAATAGGACCAAAGAAGACAAATCAGCATTTCAAGATATCAAGACTACCATTGCTCACGCCCCTACCTTGGTTTGTCTAGATTACCACAAAAATTTCATCATATATAGTTATGCATCTAAGCATACTCTTTCAGTGATTCTTGTTCAACAAGACAAGGAAGGTATGGAATCCCCCATCTCTTTCATGAGTTGCCCTCTCAAAACCCATGAAATGAAGTATTCAAATATAAAGAAGCATGCCTATGCGTTGGTAAAAGCAGTCAAACATTTCTGCTTCTATATTCTGAATTCACATACTATTGCCTTAGTTTCTAACACTACAGTCAAGTCTATATTAACTCAGTAGGAGTTTGACACAAAGAGAGGTAATTAGATTGTAAGGATCCAATAATTTGATCTGGATATCAAGCTAACAAAGCTGGTCAGAGGTAAAGGCCTTTGCCAATTAATGGCTGACAATAAGCCAGAAGATACATAGTGTGAAGAAGTTGAAGTGAAAAAAAAGGCCAACAGTCCTTTTTGTCTCCACTACCAATGAATGGTACTCAGGTATTGCCTATTTTTTGACTTATGGTAAATGTCCTACTCATTTGTCTTACAAAAAAAGGACTATCAAATTGAAAGCTGCCAATTTTGTCCTTTGGGATAATGGCATGTACAAGAGAAGCATAGATGGAGTTTTCCTTCACTATGTAGACAAAGAATAACAAACCCAACTTTTGAAATCTTTCCATAATCTAGCCTGTGGAGGACATTTTTATACTCCTATGACTTCTCAAAAAAATTTATGAGCTAGGTATTACTGGCCAACTCTTTTCCAAGATGCACATAAGTGGGTGAGGAAATGTGAAATTTGCGAGCAATTTGTTGGAAGACCCAAGTTAGCTGCCCTACCTCTCAAGCCAGTAATCATAGAGAAACCTTTCCAACAATGGGGACTTGATTTTATTGGGACAATAAATCCATCTTCAAATTCTGGACATGATTATGTCCTTATAGCAACTGATTATTTCACCAAGTGGGTAGAAGCAATCCCAACTAAGCATGTTACTTCAGAAGTTGTATGCAACTTCCTAAAAGAGAATATCATTTCTAGGTTTGGAGTTCCACTCAAAATTGTTACTGATAATGTAGCTTGTTTCACCTCTCAAGAGATTACACAATTCTATTTTCATTATGGAATTACACTCTCTCATTCTTCTAATTATTTTCCATAAGGGAATGGACAAGCTGAGTCTAGTAATAAGAATTTGGTAACTATTATCAAAAAAATAGCAGATGATAATCAAAGGACATGGCATAAAGCATTGGTTGATGCTCTGTGGGCAAATAGGATCACACCAAAAAGGGAAATTGGTATGTCTCCTTTTCAACTTCTTTATAGTATTAATGCTAAGATACCAATTACCTTATACCAGCCTTGAAATTGGCAAAGGCCATTGAAGATCAGACATATGAGAGTTCTCTTGACAAAATAATCATGTGCTTGACTCAGCTGGAAGAATAGAGAACCATGGTGGTGGACATAATTGCTGCTCATCAAAGTCTAGTAAAGAAACCCTTTGCTCAAAAGGCCAAAAATTATGATTTCTAGATTGGGGATCAAGTCTTGATGTGGGACAAAAGAAGAGAACCAAAGGGGATGCATGGAAAGTTTGACTCCCTTTGGAGAGGCCCATTTATAATTCATCAACACATTGGTGAAACTAGATTTCTTTTGAAATACTAAGATGGCACACTCTTTTCTCTACCCCATAATGGGTGGCATTTGAAACACTTCAACTCTTGAAGTATCAGATCATTACCTCTGTATATATGTATATTTGTATATTTTTATTTCTATTTTTGTTTTGTTTATTTTTTTTTTGATGTCTTTCATTTTTGGGTAGTATGACTCCGAAGCCTAGTGGTACACATGAAGACACTAGAAATTCTAGATTTTACTCCTTTCAATTTGTTTTGAAATTGACAAAAGTTCCCCAACTGGAGCTAGCTATTGTCCTTCATTAATAACAGTCATTTCTGGGACAACATTTGAACTATTTTGGTCTTACAGACCAAAATTATCTCTTCCATTTCCAAAATTTGTCCTAGACATTCAAATTCCTCATTTTCCAAGCTTATCAAAAAATCTATGGACTCTTTAATAGGAAGAGAAGTCTATAGACTGAGCAGGCAGGTTCATTTATATAGGTTCAAAGGCTTTTGCAAGCAGTTTCAGTCAAAAGAATCAGTTTTCAACACTTAATCATTCTCTGGGATTGTTTCAAAGCCTTGGTTCAAATAGAAATCTCCATTAGCAAACACCAACAGTAGGTTCAACATTTGGTTCATCCTTTGATTTAATGTCTTTTGGTTCAAATAATTGGTTCAGAGCTTTGGTTCAGTTGAAAATCTTCATCGGCAAGCATCTGAGTGCAAAAAGAGACTTGAACCATTGAACCATTAAACCATTAAACCAATTTGGTTCAAAGGTTTAATGGGTTCAAAGTTCAACAAGTTCAATGTCTTTGACAAGAGTTAAGTTCTTCTTCAAGGTTAAAAGTTCAATCGCTTCAATTGGTTCATCAGCTTCAAGACACTTGGCCAAATCAAGGCGGCTTGAACCATTGAACCATTGAACCACTTTGGTTTAAAGGTTCAATGGGTTCAAGGTTCAATGGCAGGTTCAACTAAAATAATAGTTCAAAGGCTTGGTTTAACCAAGTAGTTCAAGGCTTTATTTCACTCAGTGTCTTTTGGTTCAACCAAATAGTTCACTCAGTTGGTTCATTCTTTCAATTCATCCTTTGGTTCAATGTCTACAGGTTCAAAAGTAGGTTCATTCACTCGGTTAATTTGATTGAATCATTGACTTGAACCATTTTGGTTCAAAGCCTTAGTTCAACTGATTGGTTCAATGAGATGGTTTGACTGTTGGTTTAAAGGCATTTTCAATGCTTAGTTCATCGACTTATTTCATCCAATTGAACTATCGGCTTGAACCATTTTTGGTTCAACCAATTGGTTCAACATCTTAGTTCATCCAATGGTTCATCACCAAAATTCAAAGGGGTGGTTCAAATTTAGAAGGAAACTTCTTGAAGGGCAGGTGCCCTTGCGGAGGACACTTAACCAATAAAAGCACCCTTCAGAAGGGTTGTTTTTCAAAGAAGCCGAAAGATAATTCTTTTGGATTTGTTTAAGGCATTTAAAATTGGCTAAGGCATAATTCTTTCATATTTTTGTTTGAAGGAATTCTTTCAGAAAAAAAGTCTAAAAGAAATCAAAGAAGCAAATGTAGGAAAAATTTGAAGACTTGTTCAAAGATTTGGCAAAACAAATAATTCCACAGACTTTTATCCACGAGAATTTTCCCCAAACTTTTTGTCCACGAGAATTTTCCCTAGACTTTTTATCCACAGGAATTATTCCCAGGGAGATGTCTATGGGAAACTTTCATGTGAGGAAATGTTCATAGGAGAAAGCCCAGGTATTTGTCTGTGGGAACTACCAAGGCAAAGGACTACCGAAGGACCCCGAAGGGCAGGTGCCCTTGCGGGGGCCTCTCGGCAGCTAAAGCAAAAGGCTATTCCAACTCGACATAGGTCATTTCTCAAGGCTTGAAGGGGAAAGTCTAATCTGGAAGAATACAAAGCCAAAAGTTGAAAGAGGACCAAAGGGGTGATGTGCTCAAAGATGTCAAATTCAAGATAGTGAACTAGCCATTGAGAGCACATTGACGGGCATGTAAATGTCAATTTTAAATCCCATGAAATAGTTTTTGATCCTTTAAATTTATAGACCCAAATGCATTCCCATAATTCAAGACCAAAACTAGCTAAAAGTGAGGAAAGATAGAATAATGAATGAATCCAAGGCCCGATTCAATTAACCAAAAAAGAAGGAATGATGAAGACAAGATCAGACCACCAGGTGGACATTAAAAGTTGTAATCTTTCAATTGCATGACTTGTTTATCTACATTGAGAAGATCAAATGGGTAAAAGGCCCCAAAGTTCTAACTTGTCTTCCTAACAATTCCCAATGCATCATGATGTATTATTGTTCCTGAGTCCTTCTTGAAGTGGATATATAAGGGAATCTTTTTCATTATAATTGGATCTCTTTTTTGAAAATATGAATGAAACTCTACCCAAATTGAGAGGCATCATTGAGACTTTGTGCTCAGTCTGTTGATCATATTTTGTTATTGGAATAAGAAAGCAAGGAACTTTTTTAAACTTTGTGCTACGATATCTTTATTGTTAAGGAAGATGTTCTTATGTATTTTTCCTTGATATATTTTCTATTCCATTAATTTAACAAGCAATATTAATAAAATTAGTTAAGAAGGTGTCCTGAAGAAGCAACTGTGGAGAGACTTTGTGCCCCCATAGTTGCCTTGAGTGTGTTTTCTTTTTATTGCTGTGTAAAGGACTTTGAGAAGACTTTGTGCTCTCATTGTCTTTCATATATTACTCTTGAGCATTTCAGGTGGAGACTTTGTGTTGTGTCTCAATTTTCTGGTTACTACACCCTCAGTTACACTCTACTTTTATTTCTAGGAGTATTCTTGTGGCTGGCTGAATAGTTTTTCTGAAAAAAGAGGAGTGTTGTCTATCATTTCCCTTGAGTTTTTCCTTTGTTTTGTACACATCATCTCTGAAGGAAGAGAGATGGATGGCTTGTCCCACCCTTGAGTATTATTTTCTATTTATACATATATATAGCATATCCACAGGGAACCTCCCCTTGATGAGAGGAGAGAATAGTCTCCTTCTGATGTGATAAACTTACACATTTGGATGACTAATCTTCCTACTTTGGCTGATCAGACCTATTTTGTTTACCAATACACTGATAGATAAAATATTCAACCAACAATATTTATAATGGGTAAGTGAAAAAAATTGGGGAACAAAAAGGGGCCTACACATGGACATGATTTTCTTGAAATTTCAGAAATTTAAACTTTTGTAGATAATTTGAGATATCTACACTCCAAATTTGAAGATAGTGTAAGAACATGGAATGTATAATTTTGATATTATTTTATAAATACTATTTTTTTTATAAATGGTTAAGTATAACTATGTCAAACATCTAAAATTTGAAGAGGAACACTTATTTTTTTAAGAAAATAGAGTAGATAGATGACTATGTGGCCCACCATTTTTTGAGCAAGGTTTATTGTTATTTGAAACCCTTTGGTGAACATTTAGATAAGATCTTATAGTTTGTGACATATATTTTTTCAATGAATAATTTTATTTTTATTAATTTTTCAAGTAAATAGATCCTAAAAATTGACAAAAAATGGATAACTAACCCTGCAACCCCCTAACTACCTCAACAAAATGAAAACCATTTTTTTTGAATGTGTGTACAATTATGCCTAGCTTGTGACCATATAAAAAAATTTCACTTGGATAAATGAAAAAAAAATTACATGAAAATGTATAAGCATGTATATTTTCAACATGTAGTGGCCTAAAAAATATATAGTTAGAAGTCAACATAGTTTGAAACCTTAAATTATTCTAAAAATTATAAAAATCATATTTTTGGAAAGAGGAGAGAATGCTCATCGATATGGTATTAAGTTTTTGAATTTTACCATTGAAATTCATAGTGTATTTGGAAATCAAAATTGAATTTTGTTATTTTATATCAAAACTCTCAGACTTGATTGTATATTGATAGGTCCAAGCCTTTGGCTCAAGAATCCAAGCCATTCCCAAGCCAAAAGGCTTGGTGTTTGAATTAAAATTCAAATAGTATGATCATGTTAAAAACACAACTGAATTATATCTTCATAATACCCAAAACCAAAAAATTTCTCTTGAGTTCAAATTTTGTATATGTTCTTGAGCACCCTAATAGTGGGTTTTTTTCATTTGATATGGGAAAGGTCCCGAACCTTGGATAGTGAATTAAGGTGTTGTGGTATCACCTTAGACTTCAAAAAAATTATATGCATTTTAATATGTTGACTTAGCTACTTATAATTACTTGGTTTTAAGGTGTAACTGATTATACATTTTACAATATAATTGATTTATCTTAAGAGGTCATAAAATACATTTTTTAAACCTATGGCCAAAACTTAGCCTTTAGAGTACTAATATAGTTGTGCATCTAAAGTAAATTGGGGATATTTATATCCCTTTAAATCTAATTGCATGACTATAAAATGTGATTTGGGAGTTGATCATCTCTAATTTCATCATGTTGATTAAAGCAAATAAACATTATTTAAATGCAAGTTTTACATTATAGAATGTGGTTTTGAGCTCAATAAACTTGAATTTCATCAACTAATGAATGAAAATGTCAATTAGTTTAATTATGGAGGTAATTAGGGTTAAAATGAGCCACGTGAACCTATTTAAATTGTATACAATGTGATTTTGAGTGAAATTAACCTTAATTTATTATCATATATAATTAATTAAAGAGTTGATTCATTTAATCAAGGAGGCATTTGGGGCTAATTTTAACCCCTTCAAGAGAAATATATTATTTGGACTAAAATTAAGTTTTATTTTATCATTAATTGATCTAATTAGTCAATTTGTACAACTAGGGGTATGATTTGGGAAAAATTGAACCCCTAAACCAAATTAATGTCTTAATCGATTGTATAATGTATGTAACCTATATGACTTAACTGACCCTATTTTTATTATAAATGTAAGCATGAAGGCAATTGTCATAAATAGGTTCAATAAAATCAAAATTTATTCAATTATCTTAGGGATTGGACCATATATCCTATACATTAAACCCTAAACCATGTACCATTTACCTTAAACCCTAAACCATAAGCCCTAAACCCCAAACCCTTTTAATTATAGACTCTAAACCAATCAATTTAGCCCTAATTAACATCATTTATAGTGATAATTAGGTTCATAGGTATTAACTTGGTAAAAATTTCATCACTCAATATCATAATTGACTAATTGCCTCAATCTAGGATGATGTGGGAATTAATTGAGCCCAAACTCACATATTATACTCACAAATATAGGTTTAAGGAGCTCAAATTTACCCTAGTTGCCTTCACAATTATACCTTATATACCCTAAAACCTATACCCTAAGCCATAACCCCTAAATTTCATTATATATAAACTCTAAACCATAAATATGAAGTATTTAAACCTTGAACCAATCATTTTAGCCCAAATTAACATCATTTAGACTAAGAATTAAGTTCATAGGGCTTAGTTTGGTGTAAATCACATGACTGATTACCCCATTTGACTAATTCACTCAATATTAATGATGGAATGGGGTATAATGACAAACCAAAAACACATTATATAGTCATAAATAGGTCCAAATGATTCAAATTATCCTCAGTTATATTTATGATTGGACCTGTGTACCCTAAACCTTAAACCTTATAGGTTTTAAACCCCAAACCCTAAACCATATACCCTATATTTTAAACCTTAAACAAATTTTTTTAACACTAATTTACATAATTTAGAGTAATAATTAGGTAGACATTACTTAATTTGACCCAAATCACATTAGTCATTGTCCCAATTGACTAATTAACTCAATTTGTAATGATGTGGAGGCTAATTGAGTCTAAAAAAAATTAGACCTTTGTAAACACTAAACCATATATGAATTAAATCCTAAGCCCTAAACCATAAAACCTAAAAACTATACCCTAAATTATAAACCATAAGTTCCCTATTTAGTAGTCGATTTAGCCCCAATTAGCATCATTTGTAGTAAGAATTAAGTTCACATGGCATAGAGCGATTAGACCTTTTATAAACTCTTAAAACTAAACCCTAAGACCTAAAACCTAAAACATAAATTATAAGGCATATGCCATAATCCCTCATCTATATTAATAATAACACAATCATGTTATTAAATAACATGATCATGTTATTAAATAACACAATTGCATTATATAACATGATTATGTTATGTAATAACGTGATCTCATTATTATTGATATAGACAAAACTAACTTTTTAACATCTATTTTTAACCCAAATTGAGAATTCTACCCCCACAAACATTATCAACATATTTATGTGGGACCTAAGATACATATGTACTTCTTTTGACCTTGCCTTTGAAAAGATATAAATTGTCTAATGGGTGACAGATCAAATTCAAGGAAGAGGAAGAAGTTGAAGAAGAAAACACTGGAGGAATTAGAAGAGTTGAGATAGAAACACAAGATATGAATGAAAAAACTTTATTTAAGACAAGGTACAAACCCTAATCCTAATGAACCAAATGCCATAGATAATGAGCCCATCAATAATAATGAATTAAACAATGATTAAATTGACCATAATGAATTAAATAATGATGAAATTAACCATAATGAAATGAATAATGATGGAATTGAAATTAATGAATTAGATAATGTTAGAGGTTTACATTCAAAGTTCTAAGTTTTTTATTTTGTTTATTATGATTCTATGTATGATGCTTTACTCCCCATGAATGAACAATATTTGATGGAAACCAATAATTATGAAATTAACAATTAATAAAATTTCATGGAAACATATAATGAAGAAATAAACAATGGATAAAATGTCATCCCACCTCTAAAAAATGAAATTAATAATGAATTCAAAACACCCTCTTAACAAATTCCACCATTAACAACACCTCCAAAAATTGTGCATAGAAAAGACAAGTACTTAATTAAAGTCAATGAAAATATTTTAGAACAGATGCATAACAAAAAGTTTAATATCCATTCAAGAAGTATAGATCAACAAATTTTGGGTATTTTCTTTCATAATTTGGATTATGATAGTTAAAGATGTCAATCATTCATTTAGTTGATAAAATTGATTAAAATGAGACCTTTAATATACAAATTAGGACTAAGAACATCTAACGTGAATGATGAAAACAATGACTTTTTTGAAAATCTACATGATGCATATCATACTTTAGGCCTAAATCATGAACTAAATATTGTAATACTACTGGGCATATACTTACAACTTGTGTAGTAAGTGGCCAAATAGGGGGAAAATGAATCCTTTTAAAAACAAGTCAAACAACTAATATAAATATAAAAGCATTAACGAAAGAAATTAATAGATGTAAAATACTTAAAGAACCTAATATAAATGAGCTATGGGAATTCTATAGTAAAATTACATGAAAGGATAAGGCTATAGTTGATGCTCTAAAAGAGTTACTTGCTAAATTTTGGAAAGACACTAAAAGAGTTTCACCTAATCCAAGAGATATAGTGAAAATAAGAGTTGGTTCTCATAATTGTGAACCGCATCTGAAACATCTCTTGGATATGACTCAAACACTATTGTAATCTAATTTTTTAGAAAATCATCCACAAATTTTTATTAGTAAAATATATTTGTAGATGGCCAAACCTTTTTATGTAAAGAGAAATCACACATGCACCACTAGTTGTTGTAGGCAACATGTTGAATTTTCAATGCACTATGATGTTTTTTTCCATATTCATTGTACATTGCATACTACTAACATTTTAAAAGAGTGTGGCATTGAAGTTACACAAAAATCATCTAGGGAATTTATTCCAACTATGTTTTCAAAAGACTATATGGATAGTTATTTTATAACAAATCATGTTTAGATGTAAATTATATCTTTTGTGGTGGATTGCCAAAATTAAAAAATTGTATCCATGAGGAGAGTACAAGTGTAATTAGATAGGAATTAGTTGGTTTAAGTAAATATAAACTAGTGAATTATCAAGTAAAATATGGTAAAGAATATAAAAGGTGTGATCCTGTTTAAAAAAAGATGTCTATTTCTAAATTTTTGGTCAAATTCAAGGATAAAATTGTTTATGAGTATGTAAGGCACACACATAGGCTAGATGGTTGGATGAACATTTAAAGATAAAAAAGGATACATTCCCACTTAGTTTGATGTTTTTAGTAGTTTATTTTTTTGAAAATTAAACATTTAAACTAGAAATGGAACTTTAACTGTATTAATAGAACTCATCATAATTTACCATATTCATGCATATAACATTCATGCATGTACCTAATAGTATAGAGTAGCAACAAAAAATATTAAGGGAGTACCATTTTTGTATTAGTGATGACCGATCACATTGTTTAGAGTATGTGAAAGGTTATTTTTAGAAGTTCTATGAAAAGTTGAGTCAAAGGAACATTACTTTCAATCAATATTACATTTAATCAGATAATTTCACATCATAATTCAAAGATGTATAAATGTTTTATTGGTTAAGAAGGATGCACATTACCACTAGTGTGGAATACATTTAGAGTTTCACCAAGGTTTACCATGGAAAATGGGAGAATGATGGCGTTGTGTCATGTGTAAAAAGCATTGTTACAAGGGAGGAGTTAAAAAAATGAAGAAGGTTTTGATATCAAATATGTAAAATTCATTGTTGAATGGTGTAATGAGAACATGTGTCATGGTACTCAACTAAATTCTATTGTTTGTAGACATTTATGGCTAATTAAGGAAGAAAACATAGAAACATATGAGGATTGTATGAATTTAATGGTTTCAAGTGAGATTCACTCATTTTGTATTTAAAATTGAAGTTCGTAGACTATTAATATGAGACACATGGCATGTTTTTGTTTTGCATGCATGGACTCTATTTTGATTGAGTGTGAGTCACAAGAGTGGGCAGATGACTGGAGTTCCAAACCTCTAATTCTAATCAACATATATCAGGTTTCAACAACATTACAACTTAAATATATGATATTATCATATGAATTTGACCATGTATCCAATCTAGTGTAGCTAGGTAGAATATTTTTCATTATGTACAATTTCTTCTCATTAAATATCTTCATAGTGTCACTAAAAATTATTTTTTATGATAAAGGGCATGTTTTTGTAGTTATTGTAGATGAGGACAATGAAGTGGGCATATATTAATACTTGTGTTAGTGTTTAGAGAGATAAAAATTTGACTTCCCCAATTATAGATGGAAAAACCATTAACTATCTCACTAGGTAAGTGGTAGTCACTAAAACATGGTTTTGACGATATCCTATAAAAAATTTAGATCAATAATTATTTGAAGATTTTGAAATACATAAAAAGATATTGTGCTATTTAAATTTCATTTTAAAAATGAATATTCAATTTCAAAAATATCATGGGAGACCATTTAACAAGAATCTATGAAAATTTCAAGAGTTGGGCCATGGAGATATTATTGATACTATCAAGATTAGAGCAGATCCTAATCATACGTATGTTGACTTTTTAAATGTAGATGTAATCAAGTTTACGAAATGTTTTTTATTTTATAGGTAGTACATATGAATTTATTTTTTAATTACTTACTGACAATTTTTTGTAGGTTAGTGGTGCCAAATAAGCTACCATATTCATGTGGTTCATATTGTTAGTAAAGAATTCCATATTCTTCAAGCTAAGAGAAGCTAACATTTTAAGTACTTAGTGTTTTCATTCTCCTAAATGGTAATGGAAATGGACTTTCTGGTGGATTTGAATATTGTGGTGATGGGAGCATGTTGAATTTTCCTATCTAGATGTGATCAAAGTGATAGATTCTAAACTAGAGGTTTTGGAGGCAAAAATGGTAGTTGGAGCTCAAGAAGTTGTTTATTCAATGCTAAAAAGTTAAATTTTAAGACCCATCACTACAACTTGTGCCATAGATTGCTCTCAAAGGTTCCACTAGAGTGTTCTAGGGTGTGATTAGAGGGATTTAAGAGGTAGGGGAAGAATCTGATGGTTTATTGAAATTATATACATGTTTCATTTTATGCATGTTTAAACTCAGGCTAAAAAATACATTTTTCTTGTATTGTGAAGGGTGTTCTTGAGGCTGAAATGGGTGGTGGGTTTGTCAATTAGGCATGATGGGAGGCCAAAAACTTGGTCTTAGATAGTATCCTCCCCCTGAAATTGTTGGTAATACCATTTTTTAGTTAGGTACCATCAAAATTAGAGTTATGCAACCATAACTTCAACTTTGAAAACATTTATTGTCAGTGTTTTTACACTCTTGAATGGTAGTGAAAGTGTACTTCCATGTGGATTCAAATGTCATGGTAGTGTGAACACATGTAATTTGCCTCTATAGATGTGATCAAAGTGATTTATTCTCAATTAGAGGTACAAGATATAAATGATAGTGGGAGTTTAGGAAGTTGTCTATTCAATGCCAAAAAGTTGCATGTTAGGACCCATCACTACAACTTGTGCCATGGATTGTTCTTGAATATTCCACATGAGTGTTATGGGGTGTGATCAGAGGGATTTAAGAGGTAGGGTATGGATTTTATGGTTCATGGAATGACTTACAGGTTTTGTTTAATGAATTTTTAAACTTAGGCTAAAAATCTATATTTTTCTTATATTGGGAAGGGCATTCTTAAGGTTGGAATGGGTGGTGGGTTTGTCTATCGTGCATGATGGTAGGCCAAGAACCTATCCCTAGACATTATCTTCCCCCCGACAAATTTGTTGGAAGATATAGTTTTTAGTCAAGATGAGGTCTTTACATATTGACACTTTACTTATAACTAATATTTTTTTTTGCACTTATTGTTAATCCTTGTATGGTTGAATTTAAATTATTTTTTTCTTTTTATATGACATAGGGAATTTGTGGGTAGAAAATTCATTTTATTGGTTTTAAGTATCTATAAAAGTTTCAAATTTTCTTTTGTCTTAGGTGTGTGATCCTATAGCAACCTTAGTAATCGTCTCTCACGCATATAGTCTTCCTCTCTATCTTTTCCAACACCCTTAACCTACTAGATAATTTAATTCTCTCACACAAATACCATCCTTTCCTTGTATAGTTTTTATAAATTCATCCTCCCTCTCTCTTTAAAACTTATCAATCTTCTCTAGGCTCATAGACCTAATTCATGGTTCCAATTTATTTTCCCCTCTCTAAGGCTTATATAGTAATCCACCTACTGAATTGAATCATCTAACACACCTAATCTAATATCACAATTTTGAATTAAAAAAATCTTCAACTATTTATTTTGTTCTCCTAAACATGACTATATGCATAATATCAAGGTTTAAATCAAACTTATACCTTTAAATCTTATCATGAGAATTCTAAATGGATATAAAACACCCATATAAGATTAAACACTTACCATGGACCCTTATAAATTACAACAACACGATCAAAATATTTGCATAGGACTATATTGAATTGTATCTCCCTACTCAGACCAATAGCTCTTATCTTGGCCTTAATTAACACTAAACATGACAAAAGAACATTGAAAGACTATCATGAAATCATCACCTATTTCAGTCACTTTATCCATGATTGTTAATACTCAAACAACCTTTACTTAAGGGTAAAACTACCCCTATGTCTGCCTGTAACCACTTAATCCTCCACACACCTACAACTTAGCATGGGATGTTATCTCTAAGCTTCAATAACACTATCAAACATAAAAGTTAATTAAACTACATTTAAACCACAATGATAAGGAGTTTCTTCCACTACATAACACATCTTTTGTTGATATTCATAAATATTTACAATATGATCCACCATCATATTCTTGTCCTCATGGACAACATAGGTTTCCATCTTCTTGCTCCATCTATTCCTCTTTCTTGAACCTCCTACCTACTCTAATGAATCATACTACTTTCCCCTACTCTCCTAAACCACACACCCCCATGCAACTCTCTCTCTCTCCCCCTTTTCTTGCCCACATTTGTATGAAAGTGTATTTTAAATGTACAAGTTGATTTGGATGCTAGAATAGGTTTACAATAGAATATATAGTCAAAGATCAATTTTAGGAGGCCTAACACCCTTAAGGGATAGGAATAGAAAGTAATATAACTATTAACAGGTGTTGAGTTGGGTTTAGAGACCTTAATGGGGATTTAAAGTAAACTGTAAGTGAGGTGTTGAAGGTGTTGAAGGAGTAAGGTGTTGAAAGGTTAAATACCAATCTCAAGAACATGCATTATGCCTATTAGGTAAAATAACTGTTAAAGGGTAAAAGTACAGGAAATCATAAAGGAGTGTGGAGGCCTTTGAAATTAGATTGTGTGGGTTAAATTAAGTTTAGAGAGGTAAATATAATAGCTATAGGAGGTGTTATTGAAACTATTAAATAACAAGAAGGCATCTAGGCATATCCAAGCCTAGGGAATGTATAGTGAGAGAGTGTGAAGAGTGAATGATAAAAGACATAGGTTGAAGGATAGAAAATGAGTTGAGTGAAGAATATATATTGATATATATTACTTGAGAGATGAGGGAAAATACAAAGGAATAAGAATAATAGAGGCCATACAAGTAATAGGCCTAGTTTCAAGAAAATCTAGCCAAAGAGCGATTAGAGCCAATTGAAGGTGAAATATTAAGTTTGCAGGTATAGGTAGTAGAGTGGATTTTTTTTAGGGATTTATGAATGAATTCATATCTCTACATTATACAAGTATGAACATGATTGGGTATGGGACTTAAATAAAATTATGCTAATGATCAATTAAAAAGTTATAAATGGGTGATAAGAAATGCAAAATAGATAAGAGTGTCATCAATTATTTCCAATACACACAATCAAATATAAACTCTAATCTAAAAAATATGGGAGATCAAAGATTTATAATATTGAAAAGAACAAATTTTCAATCCTATTTTGTGTACAACATTAAATACAAGATCTGAAAGATAATAGTTTTAAAGATTAAAAAACAACACTATATGATAACATTTTAAATTAAAGTTGAATATAAATTATATAGATTAACATAATTTAGATGAAAACTCCAAAAAAATTATATAGGCACATGTACAATGTTAATATTACATAGATTACCATGATAGGCATACAAAATATTACATCATCTACCAACATAGTATCTAATGTTAGGTGAATGTCATATACACAAATTCAATGCTAAAAATATGTATATTTCCATATAGACATAAGAAAAATCACATCTCATTTAAGACATATTAATCAACAAATAGCCTCCCTCTCTTTTCCTTCCTTGAATAAGACTCTCCCTAAGATGACCTATTGGTAGATGGAGATCCCTTGAATGCCTTAGATTGCTCCAAGATCCAACTACAGGTCCTATGATCATAGTTGGCTTGCAACTGATCCTATTCAAATACAAGTATTACTAAAAATTAACATAAAATACATTCAACTAAGTTAAGAAATTAATTTGAAAATATAATAAAAAGAACTTAAACATGAACTTACTGTAAGCTCATGATTTTACTCAATATGCGTTTTAGGCTCAAAAGAGTCAGTGGTAGGCTTAGTTGTATAATATACATCTTAAATATGGAATAAACATGATAACTAACCTACTAATCATCTGATTGAGACTATCAAATGTCATGGGACAACCTGACATACACAATACATTCACATAAATTATATTTTCCCCAATTATGTATTAAAATTATTAAAACAAATTTATTTTTATAATTCAAAATTACAAGTTAATATATACCTCTGTGAGTGTTTGTACAGATGACATTACAATAACAATGCCTATTTCTATCTTGGCTCACAATGATGGAAGAGAGTCTACTTGAGCCATCAACTGAATGTAAATAAGGTCTGACTTATTTTTATATAAAATATCAAAGATATATATGGCAAGTTTTTCTCCTTTATTAAACCAAGAGTGTATTTAATAGCACTGTACTTGAATTTTAATATCCTTGATAGATAAATTTATCTTAAGTACAAGGAAAATATTTACTTGCACATTTAGTGTGTAGACATCAAACACTACACATATGCATGTATATTTTATATAAATGTCATGTTAAATTTAAGCTATATATGCAAATTTAATTTAGATAACAATTAATTTACATAGAAATTGAATTTTATATATATATATATATATGTATATATATATATATATGTATATATATATATATATATATATATATATATATATAATTTTTATGTTATATGAGGTTCCTTCATCATCATAATCTATATTTTTAGGATTTGATTTTATGTAGCCATTATTTACATACATAGATTCAATGATTGGCCCATCCATTATTGCATATGTCTATGTTAGAATGACACTTTTTACTTATACAAAGGTAAAATTTTGAGTTAATATTATTCTCTATGTACATTTAGTCTATTTATTTAGATCATCCAATCCCTATGAACCACCAGTTCCATCATCATCATAAGGTCCAATACATATATATCCACAAGATCTAGGGGTTAGGTATGCACACTAGGTGGTGTATATCTAACATAAATCTCTGAGATCCTACTCATATATTAAATGAGTGTATCATTGAGTACACTAAGTGCATGAAGAGTGTCAATATACATAACCTCTTAAAATTTATAATGGATCTTGAGTTTAAGTGGGTTTTGGATACAAATCCTTTCAGGTCGATTAGGCACATGATATGTACCTGGTTGATCTTATGTAAAGCCTTTACCTTGGCCCTAAAAATCATTATACTTAAAATAGTTTATAATCTTATTGAGGAAAATATCAAAATAGAGTTTCCGTAAAACATACAATAGGACCTCATGGTTGTTACAAGGTGGATATTCAGACATCATCCACTATCGATCCAAAAAATTAGCTCTTATTAAATTATGTTGGCAATGATGGATTGGGAAATGTTTAACAATTATTATAAATGGTGTATTAGTGGCTAGCTCAATGAATATGGTACAAATGGTGGATTTTGATATGTTTCTATTCTTGACGTCACATGCTAATAATTTTTGAACATAATAATCTCTAAAACTATCTTTATATGAAGCCCATTTGTCAATTTGACACATTATAAATTCAACTTGAACTAATAATCGATCTAAGGAATTGGCTAGATAGTTATGGTGGGTATTGGTAGAAGTAGGACCACTCATTCTATTAATTAATTCCTTAATTTCAAATTTATTTTCCACAATGTGAGTAGCTAGATTCTCTTGACTATCTGGGGGAGTTTGTGGAACTATAGGATGGTTAGGTGGAGGGATAAGAGGATGTTTATGTGGAGGGTTAGGCTAAGGAACAAGAGCTTTATCAGGATGGGTTGTTCAAAACAAATAAATTACCAATTAAACAACAAAAATAATAAGAAATACTAAAATTCAATGTTAATAGGTGTAGATTTTTATCACTTACCTCTTCTATGTGGAGGCATCATCAATTAGTTGATGTGTTGAGCTTCCTAGGATGAATTATGGTAAGGTTTGACCTCACTAGGCCAAAATGTGATCACAGAGTGGAGGAGAGTGAAGAGAATGAGTCAACTTGAATGTAAAATGAGTAAACTTTGCATTTGAGTTCACTTTTTATTTTTTATAAATGACACAGGGAACACAATCACATTATTAACATGATCACATTATTGATTTTCAAATAACATGATCATGTTATGTATTAATGTGATCACATTATGGCTCAGTAACTACCAAGACATAATTCAAATAACACGATCATGTATTGTCAATAGAATGATCACATTATTGACATTATGTGATCACATTATGGGAAATGTCCATAGAGTTACCCCCTAACTCCATGTACATATGCTAAGAGGATTTCTTATTTTAATTCACATTTTACTATGACTAATTTATTTCAAGATATTCTTACTTTTAGCCAATGGTCATTCAAGATCTAACTATAAAATAACCTAGAGAAGGCAATTTTACAAAAGATAATGTACAACATAATGAAAACACAATTATGTGTCCTTCCAAATAAATATATATACTAAAAGTGAATCAATAATCTACAGATCAAAGGAAAGCACAAGTTGACAATATCTCATAGTAATAGTATAAAAATAGATTCATTCATTTCATTAAATAAAAGTACCAACAATTGGATTCACAATATTAAATTAAATTTTATTACCCAACTAGTGGGGAAATCGTTATTGAGAATCAAGAATAAAACATAGTATTGCCTCTTTTGATGGGATTGACCATATTATCCACCCCTATAGATCAAGAATCTAAGAGAATTTTGGTCATTGGTAGAGATATGAAATCAAAATAAATTAATAAGCATGTATCTCAAGTTCAGTCCCTATGAATGGGAAAGGTATAAAAAAACATAAACAAATAGAAAATCATAATACAACATCTATACCTTTCCAATGGATTTACCTTCCAAGTCAAATTGTAAGTGGAATAGGCTTGAATTGTAGATCTAAAAAGTCTTGAAAAATGTAGTTATATCCAAAACAGATGACACTTATCCTTGTTTTATGAATTAATTGATTGAGAATTTAAAATTAAAATAATAATAAGGTCAGGATAATCAATCAATCAAGATTTTTGAGCCTCATAAAAATAATATGAAGCTTGTATTTATAAATTGATCAAAATAATGATAATTGTTCATCTTGATTGAGATGGAAGGATGAGAATGAGTCCTCGCATCTCCTTGATTGAGCATTCAAGAGTGTTCATTGAACATGGTCTAGAATGTTTAAATGAATTTTGCATGTTATACAACTGAGTGTGTAAGTGAGAATTAAAATATTTTTAACTTGCACAATTTACCTAGTGATAATATCATTGTGAGGTGATGTTGCATTTATTAATTTAAGAAAATAAATTAATTTCAAAAATCTACATTTATTCTATTAAAAGAAGAAATGGATTAATTAATTATGAATTAATTAATAATTAAAATAAAATAAATAGATTAATTAATTAATATAAATTAATTAGAAATTAGAATAAAATAAATAGATTATCTAATTAGAAATTAATAAATAATTAGAATAAAAGAAATAGATTAATTAATAATTAGAGGAAAATGAATATATTAATTAATTATAAATTAATCAATAATTAGAATAAATAAAAATATTGTAATTAACTAGAAATTAATCAATAATTATAAGAAAGGTGACAATATTTTTATTTTTTAGATTAATATTTCATTTAATTGACCTTGGAATAACATTTATAAATCATGGAAATGATTCATGATGTTGTAGAAGAAATAAATGGTATGAAATGGTGTATTTACCCAACCAGGGATGCCTCAAAGTGATTATGAATGTGCACAATAAATTGTATGGTTAGTTTAAATTAAAATGATGTTTCCATGTATTATTGTGAAAAGATATTACCATGTGCAATTTTGACACACAATTGATAAGAATTAAGTGTCTACATTTTTTACATATTTGAGAATGCATTGTGAGACACATAAATTGAAGTAACAAATTTTAAAATAATGAAAAATTTGATATAATAATTTAAGATTGATTGGAAGATGATTTGTTGATAATTAGAAGAAATGAATTTTGCATTTTACGGATAAATAGGTTAAATTTTTTACCCCAAAAGGTGTTTGATAAGCCCTATATGCCCCCTAAAAGGTGTAGTTGGAAAATAATAATGAGTAGACAAGCCCTCAAAAATAGGAAACAACATGGTTGGAGAATAAGAGTGAGTAGAAAGGCCCTTGAAAATAAGAAACAACATGGTCTAGATAAGAAGAGTAAATAGGGTGACTTCCAATTACAAATAAGATTTGATTTCCCCAAAAAAATAAAAAATAGGAAGGAGACATCCAAAAATAAGTGACACACTTTTAAGTGCCCCAAATAGGGTAAAAGTGGTGATCTTGGAATGGTAATTTTCACCAAATAGGGCATAATTAATGGGTATGATTGAGATTTGATGATGATTTGGCATGGCTATATTAAAATTATGTCAAGATGTAAAATGAGTTATGTATTATTTTATACACTCTATTGGTGATAAGTATCATTAATAGTGTAGATATAATCATGTGATGGAATTTCTCTTGGTTAGATCATGGGATGATAGAGAGTTTCAGGGGATTTGTTGGTATGACATTGCTATGAATACTCCAACTCTTAATTTTTAATTTTTCATGTGATATGATGCATCATAATTATAAACAAATCATGATAATAGTTTTTTCCATAAGAATAGGGACTATTCTATATGAAAATATTCATAACTTGAGATCAAGATATGATATATCAAGAACTAAGTGGAAAACATAATGCATAAAAACCAAGACTAGTTTAGATAGAAATAATCATGAATAAAGATAAAGATATGAAAAAACAAGACCTAAGTGTAAATTATGATTCACTTAAAAAGAATAAAAATAAAATAAAATAAACACACCAACAATCAAATAAATAAGCACATAAAAAGAATAAACAAATAATTTAATTAAATCAATTGTGTGTGTATCGAAAGAAGGCATTACTCTTGGACATTTCCCCTAAGTCTGAGGAAAGTGAAGATATAAAATGTGAAAAATTTTAATTTAAGGGGTAACTGAATAAAAATAAGGAAGTGGCCAAACTGACCCTAGATGCCCCATGCATCTAAGTACTACCTATATAGTTGTGGACTCCAAGCCAAATGTAGTTCTCCCTACAAATGGGACAAAAGAAAATTGATGACAAGTAAGGAAATATTAGTGTGATATAATAAAATAAGGATATCAAAATTATTATATCATGGTATAAATGACTTGAACAAAGGTGAGATTATTTATAATATATGGCTTATAAAATAA
This sequence comes from Torreya grandis, assembly GCA_037957365.1. NCBI lineage: Eukaryota > Viridiplantae > Streptophyta > Pinopsida > Cupressales > Taxaceae > Torreya > Torreya grandis. Next base: position 1,330,749 of record JARHVA010000875.1, read on the forward strand.
AGAGAGCATGGATTGGCTCATAAAATGGTGAGAAAATGGATTGGCTCACAAAACAATGAGATTTTGTATTAGATCATAAAATTAAGATAGAATGGATTATCTCACAAAAAAGAGAGCATATAGTGGATCATAAAATGGAGTTAACATGGACTAACTCACAAAATGGTGAGAGCGTAGAATGACTAATAAAATGATGAGAGCATAGATTGGATAAATGATGACACAAGTGGATTAAATGTGAATAAGTAATAAGTTTAGTCACCCTGAAATTTGCATTTGTCAAAGGGGTGTCAATAATATTGTACTCAAATGGTGACATGTATAATAGAATCAAGAGGGAGACCCACTAGCTGATAAGATGTCAAAGGTGTCAAGGATTTTGAGGTAGTATAACTCTTTTTTAATTATAAAATGTGTTAATTATTATTTATTGGATTTTATAACATCTCATCTCAATGGAGGATGATGAGATACTAACTATTTTTTGGATTTTTGGCATATTTGAGCATTTTGGGATTTTTTGGAATAAGGCACAAAAGGCGACATAATAAAATGCACAAGGAACCATCTCACAAAAGGAAAAGTAGCCTTGGGTGGGGGTTCAATTGATAAAAAATTCAAATGCAATGGGCTATGATCAAAAAATGGTGAGAGTGTGGAATAAAAAGTTCAAAAAATGGTGAGAGTGTGAAATAACAAGGTCATAAAATGGTGAAAGTGTGATGATAGAGGTATCCAGGTTGACCTCAAAAATTGAGCACTACCTACATAGTCTAAATGAACCTCAAGCCATTGTACTACAATTATCATGAAATGACTAATATATAATAGGATGGGTATGTGAAAGGTATAAAATAGTTAATAATGGATAATATTGGTCAAAATAAAAAGAGATGCTATCAGAGGATCCACTACATATTAAAACCATGTCAAAGGATGTGGATATACTATGTACAAGAATGTGCTGATGAACCTGTCTAAATGAACCTCAAGCCATTATACTACAATTATCATGAAATGACTAATAAATAATAGGGTGGGTATGTGAAAGGTATAAAATAGGTAATAATGGATAATATTGGTCAAAATAAAAAGAGATGCTATCAGAGGATCCACTACATATTAAAACCATGTCAAAGGATGTGGATATACTATGTACAAGAATGTGCTGATGATAACCAAATCAAAACTAATTAATTAAACTCATTTATAATGTGTCATTATAATGCACCTATTGTACATGTATAACCATAATAAATATTAGTATAGTTAAGGGAATGCATAAAAATATTGGGATTGATGTGACGTAAAAGACATGAAGGGAATAGAATAGGACTTTACCCCCAAGTAGGGGTCAACAATAAAACCACTTGAGATGCATAATAATTATTGTCTCAAATATCTCTCACCCATCTAGTGTAGACAATCAATATGATCTAGACCCATAGTTAGATGTGATAATGAATGGACCAAGCTAATTTGGCTCAAATTTACCTTTTTCCTCTCTTTGAAGTGTTGTTTTTATGAGATTGTTTCAATATAAGGTCACCAATTTAAAATTATTTGTATTTTATGCATTTGTTATAGCTATTACATAGCCAATTTTGATATCCTTTGAAATTATTTAATGCAGATACCCATTTATCATTTAGGAGTTCTAGTTCTTGTAGTCGAGCTACTTTGTACTCCTTGTCATTAATGATGTCTTGTAATGAAATACATAGGGAAGGAAACTTAATATCAATAAGGATAATATATTTAGAGATAAATATTATAGAATATGGAGTGGATCTTATTAGGGTAAAAATATTTGTACGATAGGTCTAAGATGGAAGGAAACAATTACAAGTGTTAACACAACCAGTTGTATTAACAATCTTTTTAATGATTTTGATAATGGTCTTATTGGAGGATTTAACTTGGACATTACCTTAAACCTAATGAGGAGTGGAAAATATATGTTTGATATGTAATTAGACACATAAGGATTTTACATCTTTATTATTGAAGGACTTTCCATTTTTAGAAATAATGCTGAAGGGAATTCCATAGCAGTAGACTAGGTGGTTTAAAATGAATTAGAAATTTGTTTCCTAGTCACATAAGTGAATGGATTGGCCCTGATCTAATTATGTAAATACTTGATATTAGTAATAATATGTTTATGTCCATATGAAGAGGTAGGATTAATCTTTCTTATGAGATCAAGACCCACATTAAGAATGACCAAGGAGTAGTGATTGGTTGAAGTGCTCGATAAGGAACATGATTTAGATTTATATATTGTTGAAAAGAAACACTTTTCTTAGCATACATGCATGTATATTATTCCATGGTAGGTCAATAATAACCAATACAAAGGATATTATTATCAAATACCATCTCTATGGTGTGCACTCTACAAATCCCTTTGTGCACATCTTTAATCACTAATTCACCTTCTTTCAAAGTTAAATAATGAAACATAGTTCCATCAGAACTTATATGATAAAGAGTGCCTCTAATTAAGGTATCATGGGATGCATTTTTAATAAAGGATTTATGTTGATTTATATAAAGGTCTAGTGGAACAATATGGTCTTAGAGGTAGGTGAAAAAGTATTGGTACTAAGGGGGACTGGGAACAACAATTACACATGCCATTTCTGATTTTCAAAAATAATATGTTTAACTGAGAAGATGTTCAATGAGAAACTTGTATTATTTTCCATGATCTTCCATTTCTACTATAACTAATCATCGACATTGAATATGCTAACTTATTATTTCTTGGTATTTTCTCAAATTGTATTTGTTAAAAGTGTTGCTTGGGAGTGTTTACCATACCTTTGTATGGCACAATATTTTCATCTTTAGTCTGTTATTAGTCTATTTTATAATTAATAATTTATTTTAAATCCCCATAAATATCCAAATTTTTAATATTCCATTGAACTACAAGATGTAATTTGGCAATGCATTCCTCATATTCGGCTATATTGTTCATACAAGGGAAACTAACATGACATTTTTTGGGAATGAGATTGCCTTATGGTGTAATGAAAATAATAGTGGATCCAAATCCTTAAGAGGTGAAGGAAATGTCATAGAATAAATTCCACTATTGTGACTCGCTATAATATTCATACAGGGTCAAGATCAGCTTGTTTTGGAAACCAAAAGTAAGTGGATTCATATCTAGTATTGATGATTATACAAGTTGATCTACTATAACTTGGCCTTTGATTGCTTTCTGATGTGAATATTTAATGTCAAACTCTCTCAACAACATTACCCAATTGGCCACATAAATAGTCAAAGTGGATTTTGATAGGAGGTATCTAAGTTAATCAATTTTGGATATAATAATAGTCTTATTTTCAACATGTCATGTCATAAATTTTGAGGTGCAAATACCATTGCTAAATAAGATTTTTTGGTTGTTGTATGATTTTTATCATAATGAACCAATGTCCTACTCAAATAGTAGAGTGTTCATTCCTTTCCTTAATCATCATGTTTGGAAAGAAATGCCCCTAGTGCATGTTATGTCATTGAAAAATAAAACAATATGGGTCTTCCAATTGTATGAGGAGATAATACTATGGAAATAGCCCAATACTCCTTTAATTTCGTGAATGATTCTTGGTAGCAAGTTTTCCATGAGAAAGTGGTTCCCTTATTCAAGTGGTGGATAAAAGGATGACATCTATCAATAAGTTAAGAAATGAAACATTGAATACACTATATTTTTCCCTATAAAATGTGGAGCTGATTTAGATTAGAAGGAGGAGGCAGTTACATAATGTCCTTAATATTATCTAGATCAACTTCAACACTTCTATGGGAAATAATTAAGCCTAAAATTTACCTGATGTGTTTTCAAAGACACATTTTTTGGGGTTAAGATAGACTTTGTATTCATGAATCCTTTCAAATATCACTCTTAGAAATGATAGATGGTTTGATATGGTCCTATATTTTCCTAGAATTTCATCTACATAATATTCAACAAGGTCATACATCATGTCATGAAAAATGATAGTCATGTCATGTTGATACATTTTTGAGGCCAAATTTCATCATTTGTTAGAAAATGTCCCACACAAACTAGTGAATGTTTTCTTGTGTTGGTCTTTGGGTGCTATCTTAATCTGATTATAATATAATAATCCATCCATAAGGGACAACATATCATATCTTTTTGTGGAATCTACAATCATATCAATGTTTGGCAAAGAAAAATCATCCTTTGGGCATGCTTTATTTATATATCTAAAAAATTTAAACTTGAATTCCAACTAACATTTTTTTATTCGGACTATGTTAGATATCCATTGTAAATAGTCGATTGGCCTAATAAAATCTAATTCCAATAATTTTTATAACTCCTTATTGACAACTATGGAAATACACAAATGAATTTTCTATAACTTTCATTTAATTATTTAGCATCTAGGTGTATAACAAGTTAGTGTATAACTAAAGAGGGATCTAAATATAGCATATCTAAATAAGACCATGCAAAGATATCATTAAATTTTGAAAATATCTCAATAAAGAGGTTACATTATTATGTAGTAAGGGATGCACCCATATTAATCCATTTTGGATCATCTACCATGCCAATGTTGGCTTCTAGTTTATCCTCAACAAGAAGTGTGGATGCATCATCTAGAATAGTTAGAAGTGATATGAAGTGATCTTCTATATCAGATCATGAACTATCCAGTTCACCTATTAAATAAGAATCAAAATTGGCCAAGTTTGGTAATGGTCATTTAAAAACTAGATATGGATTTTCTAGGACCATTTTCTCAAATGTTTCATGATCATCAGTATTGATATTCCAAGGGATAAGTATGGACTTGTGGAACATTATGATTCCTATGAAGGAGATCGAACTTAAACATCCAAGGGAACCTTAAACATGTTTTCACCAAGGGATTTATCATTTTATATACTATTTTCTTGGTCCAAAAGTGCCTTAGAGAGGTTTTCACTTAAGGACCTCAATGTTTCATTTTTAGTTTTATTATGATCAAGGAAGTTCACTTGCTCACAAAAGTAAGTGATAGGGTCTAATGTGATGGGAAAAAATTTCTTGTGATCTCTGATTAGAAGTCCATCTCTAAGTCTCAATAACTCTGAAAGTGCCTCTTAATTATGAAAATCATCCAATGGTATATTATAACCTTTTTGGTCCCTATAAATCAACTAAGGATAATGGATGAAAAGTGGGGAAGTATAGGTATATGAGGAAATAATATAAACAATATTGGGAATGAATAGATTGGTTTCAACTAAATCATTGTATATGCTATAATAGGAATTTGTATCATTATTGGTATCATCATAATTAGATGCCAAAGTTTTTTCTCTATCGAGATCAGATGGGTCACCACCAAGAGGTTGATATCTAATACCTTGAGTGCCATTGTGTTTGGTAGTTGACACAAGCTCGAGAATAATTTTTTTTGGCCCCAATCATTTGCCTTAATTTATATTATCCATGATTTAGCTTTGAATATGATACTTAGATTTTTTTTGACAAGAAGCAAATTCATCATTGCATAACCAAGAATCATCATGAGCCTTCTATTCTTGACTTGTTGAGTTACCTTTGACAATGAGAGGATGTTTTTTGAGGCATAGGGTAACATTTTTGTTTAATTCCATTTAGGGTCTACCATAGGATTTGAGTGATTAGGGTGATTTAGATAAATGAAAATCATTGCCAATTTCTACATGATATTTATATTAAATATTAAAATGACAATAAATTTGGGAATGTGGATTGTAAGAAGTTGACACAAGAGTGCTAGGGTCAAAATACATAGAATTAGGGGATTTATGAGCTATCATTTTTCCTTTTTTGATGGTATATATAATATCAAGATGATAATTATAAATTTCATAGTCAACCTCTAGGTGTTTATAATACTGGTATGGATACAAATTACCAATAATAGTGACCTCCATTCTAGAGAGGGGGAATTTTAGGCATTAATGTAAGGTAGATGGAACTACATTGACTTCATGGATCTAAGGTTTCCAAAGGAGAAAATTATATGATAGCTCTAGGTTAATGACATGGTAAAAGGTATTATGAGTGATAGGGCCAAAAATAATAGGCAAAGAAATGGTTCCTTTGGACTCTCTCTCTTCATTATCATATACCTTGATAGTGATTTTGTTTGTCTAGAGATATACTATAGTGTAGTCCAAGGGCTTAATCAACTTTAGAGACATGATGTTCAAACCTAAACCATTATCTAGGAGGACTCTAATTAGATTATGGTATGAAATTATTGCTTCAATCTATAAGGGATTGTTGTGATTAGGACAAATGCATGACATATCAATTTAGTCAAAATTTAATTATTTACTTGGGGATAAATTATCCACAAGTGATTGAAATTTATCAAGAGCTATATCATTTAGAACCTTAGGATAGATCAAAAGCTCATTTAATATGTTCTTATGAATGTCTGATGTATGCAATAGTTCTAAGATATAAATATGCATAGGTGTTTTATTTAACTATTGAACAAGATCATAAGGTTTATCAACATTAAAAGTAATTGGATTAGATGTTTTAGGCAAAGGTCGTAGGATGGGATTGTTGGTAGAAGAATGTGGAGGACCTTGGATAGTAACCCTAGGACATTGAGTTGTGACTGCACAATATTAAGTCAAGGGAGGATTAATAAAACTATAAGAATAAAAATTAGGGCCTTGAATGGTAAACCTAATATGTCGATAAAAATCAAATCTAGTTCAAGTTTTATAAGGGTTAGTAGAAGGTGAAGAGAGAGGTCATAGAATAGATGGTGTGGTATATTGGGTATTGTTATAAGAAGGACAAGGATTGAATTTAATGGTGGCTACATAATTACCTATAATGTGACCTACAACATTATTGTAGTCATAAGTTACATTATTATATCCAATTTGATTAGAATTTGTATCCTAACCTTGATTTTAATTTTGTGGTTAGTTCTAGTTCTAATCATACTATGGATAACACTGATTTGAATTGGTATGTTATTGAATTGGGTTTTGATAAATTCCTAAATTTTGATTGGACATTGGTGTACCATTATCAAGAATAATCTCACCATTCTCCAATAGGACTTGAATGAAATGTATTAGTTGTACATAATGATTAAGTGAATAGCCTTTGACCCAATGGTAATCATAATACTCACTATCCCTATACCATGTTGGTTTGGGTTAACCTTCTAAACATATTTTTATAATTGGAAAAATAAACATGTTGGCTTCCACTAATTTATGAAACACCACATCAATAGGCTCCCTAAGGTTAGTGAAATGTCTTCATCCATATTGATTCCTTCGAGGAGGTGTCCTTTGTAATGTGATCATTTGTGTAGTACGAGTATCTTAGATAGGCAATGTTTACAGCATTTGTACATGTCTAGATTGTATTACTCCATTTTCTATAGCATTTTTTTGTGGTAGAAGTTATTTGGATTTTCAAAAGTGCTAGCTTGAGACTATGTTGGAGCTTGTGTGTATACCTAGTTTTGAGAATAAATTTTGATTGTGACCTATTTGATGAGGCCTTTTTCAATTTGTACTCCTTTCTCAATAATTTATTCATAAGTGTTTGCATAATGAATATTGAGATTGTGACGTATTCCACTTATAAGTTAGAATTGAAAATACTTTTAAACTATTCGTTGGGAAGATTTTATGTAAATCATCTAGATAATGTATGCCAACATTATAAATAGGTAGAGAAACTTTTGACACCTCATTCTTTGTCATTACACAATTCAACCATGTTCAACTCGTGTTCCAGATTATAAGAGAAATGTCTCACAATTTTTTTGATAACTCATCAAAAGTGCTTATAGATCCCATTAGAAGGTGCATAAACTAATCTAAATCTTGTCCAACTAAACTATGAGGAAATAAGTGAATAAAGTACACACTATTGTATGCTACCTCTTGGGAAGTAATGAATAAATTTTTTACGTACTATCTTGGATCACCCTTTCCTTTGTATTTATCAAATTTAGGCTTCTATAAATGATGTGGGAAAGGTATATTTAGGTAACTCATATCAAATGGATATGAACATAATTCATCTAGTTTAAACTCCTTAGATGGTTTTCCTATTTGTAACCCTTGAATAGTCTCCTTTATCTCTTAACACTCTTGGAGAGTGGGAGAATTTTGGGATGTGGTAGGCATTTATTGTTGGGTATTAAAAAGTGGAATAGCTTGATGATAATATAAAGGCTGATTTGGAAGGGGTGTGAAGTATTAGACATACTATTCATGGTATGGATAAGAATTTATACCCTTTGATTTAAGGTATATTGTTGTTGCGGTATGTGTTGATAGGAATTAAAATGTTGATTATGAATGCAATTTGTATTTGGAATAAATTCTTGTCTCTATGGAAGAATGATTTATTAGGAATGGAATGGATCCTACTGAGAATGAATAGGGACATGTTTTGAATGAGTAAGTATTTTATGTGTGTAAACTAGAATTTGTTGATAATGGTAAACAACTTGCTAAGGTGGAATATTTGAAGTTAGATTGGATACCATTGTATGAACAATAAGAAGGGTATGCACAACCTGCTTCTATTTAGAAGAAGCCTTTTGTGAAGGATCATTCACCACTTTTTGGGTGGTGTATTTGTAACTTGGTGTTATGGGTTAATAAGTATTTGCTAGGTATTTGGAGTATTTGATTATGATTTTAATGGAGGAACCTGGTGTGGATTAGGAAAAAATTATTGTGTATTATAAATAGCCTATCGAGATGAATTCAATGAAGGATTTAAATCAAGATTAACCAATATGTCAATGTCAGATGTGGTATTGTTCAAAGGATCCACTCTCAATCTATGATTATTTAATATTTCCTATTGTGGATGCTCAACTTGTGATATGTTTTTATCCAAATGCATTGTATTTGGAAAATACATGGTAGCTAGGGAATTGGCTAAGGTAGTCAAGACTTGACTAGCATGTTGAACTTTAGAAATAATGGATTATTTTGGCAAGGATGGGTCATTAAGTTGACCTTTCCATTTTCTAGGTGAATTAAGAGAATGATTTGGACCACCTTATACAAGAATTTGGCTTTGTGTATAATATGAATCTAGAGGCATCTTTTCAATATGCAAAAAGCTATCTCCATACTCCAATAATTTAACAAGGAATTCATCTTTATTATTAAACATATTACCTTCAAATGGGATCATACTATTATCTATTCCAAATGGCACATTTGTATACTCGATTTGATGTATCTCACATTCATATTTTCATAACTTGGATTATAAGTCCATTCATTGTCATCATACATGGGGTTTTAATAATCCCTAATACATATGAATCTTGGCATGGTTAAATAATGTCTTTTTCCTTGGTATAAGATTGAATGTTTGAGAATTGGTCTTGATTTTGAATGTGTTTGAATAAAGTTTTGATTTTTTGAAATAGGATTGGTTTCAAAATAAACTTATTTACGTTGATTTTGTAAATGTGACAATGTCAAAGTAGAATAATTTCAATTAAGGTTTCCAATGTAAAGTGTCCACGGTAAGCAAATCAAATTTGTTTTGAAGTATTGAGATGTCAATTACTTTTAAGAATTTTCTTATAAAAAATGCAAGTATACAATGCTTTAATATTAAAAGGTATTTTGAACATGTATTTTAATCTTAACTTTGTTTGATTTTGGAGCAATACTTGACTTGAATTGATCTCAAAATTACCTTACTTTAATGCTTAGTTTTGAATTGAACATAATTTGGATGTTTGAAATTAATAATTTGTATTATGATGTGATTTCAAATTAGATTTAATTTCAATTAGGCTTTAATTCTCAAATTTAATTCAATTGGGTTTCAATTTCAATTAGGACTTGGAATTTGGTTTTTAAAATTCTAAAATTTCATTTGTAATTTGATAATTAGTATTTGGATTTAGTATTATTTTAAAATTGTTTTGTAATTGGATTTGGTTTGATAAAAAATGGGAAACGTAACATTACAAATTTGATAAAATCTCATTTCAATTGAGCATGATAACATGTAGGAATGGATTTGTTTGACCCTAAAATTGGGTGGAGTAAAGCCTCTTTATGTAGGTAAATATGGATATAGTTTAGACTTGGTGTGAATTTGAAGACTTTGGTTCATGTGTAAGGTATAAAAAAATAAGGTTATAACACCACATCTAGGAAAGAAACACATATAACATCCCTATAATTATTGATAGAATGGGTTTGCATCACAATCATTGACCTATTGATCAACTTACCATGAGAGGAAAAGCTTAATGATTAATTAAATAAATTTAAATGTAGGTGAAATACGCACCCTCTCTCATGGTTCATATATTATAGGTAATGTTTTGTAACTATTCCCTTTGCGTCCCTACATCAGTTAAAGTTTTACAACCAATAGGTCCTATGCTAAAATTTTATAATGGATTATTTCTTGGTCTCGATATATCTTTCAGTACGTGGGCTGAAAGTCCATCAATGAATAAATTCAAAATCATTTTATTCATGGGAGGTTCTAGTCCCTTCATTACCATGACATCCATCACCTCTCATTGACCACACTACCAAATTATTTGTATTATTTGAATGATTATAAACAACCCTAAGTATTGGAGTGCGTTAGGATCCTCATATCATAATGTTTCTAAAATACATTTTTTTAGGGATTTACTGTAGTGCCCTCCTCAATTCGTATACCCCAACAAATAAATGAGATTTGGTATGAATTTTTGGTAATTAATTCATAGTCTCCATGCCCTAAAGACATATTAGAATATGATGAAATCCCAATCATGTAGACTAAAATAAAAAGGAAAATATATCACCATTTTATATTTGCAAGAATTCCACTAGGGGCAAGAGAAGATAATACTTTGGCAAATATTTAAAGATGAAATTAGGTAGTTACCTTCATGTTTATGGGTCACCCACATAAGGGGAGAACATATGCATGTTGGAAATGGTAAAAAGACACACAAACAAAAAGAAAAAAAATGAAGTAAAGGAAAAAAAGAAAGAGTGTTTTAAATCACCAAATTGAAAAATGAATTAATTTAAAAAAACTAAAATAAATGTGACAAAATAATGTTTGTTTTCAATTGATCACCACATTATTTGATAGAAAAACCTGAAAGAAAATAATAAGTAGTTTATCAACGGTATTTGACATGCGATAATTTATAAATAATGGATTGATATTTTGGTTTGGAATGTCTTAAAAAAGTGTAAATTAAAATAAAATACATAGAAAGTAACCCAAAAAATAAGAACATAAGCACAAAAATGTTCTCCATACTAGTTAATAGATCGCATGTGGGTTACTTTAACAATAAAAGAGGAATTAGACAAGGAGATCCCATGTCTCCCTTCCTATTCATAATTCTTTCTAACACCCTTAGTAGGAACCTCCTTGAATATTAAAGAAAAGGTCTAGTCAAAATATTTAATTGTAATTCTATCATTCCTTCCACTCTACGTCAATAATTTATTGATGATGTCATTGCCCTTGTAATCAATTATATCAAAGAAGCCAAATAACTCAAGAAAATACTTCAAGAATATGAGGATGTTTATATGCAAAAAAATCAATTTTGACAAGAGAACTCTCTTCTTCATTAATAATCTTTTGCTCAAACAAAAAAAATTACAAGAATCATGGGATGTCAAATCAAACCCCTACCTTAAACCTATTTTAGAATACCTCTATTCATTAGTAATATGTCCACACATTTATGGAGTCTTTTGATTGAAAGATTTAAGAAAAAACTTTCTAGTTGGAAAGGGAGCAATGTTATCCTAGACTAGAAAGATTATGCTTATTAAAAGTGTTCTCCAAAGAATTTTAGTATATATCAGGTCCCTATTAAAAATGCCTTTAAGTATCAGATAAAATATTGACCAAATCCAAAAGTGTTTCCTTTGGACTGGAATAGAAACAAAGCAATGGTTCCCCCTAGTAGTTTAGGACCAAGTCACTCTACTTAAGAATTAAGGTGGGATAGTAATTAAAATATTCAATAGTATGAACAAGGATATTTATGAAAATATGGTTTGTAGGTTCATAGAAGATTCAAATATCTATATAGTTATCTTTAGATCAAAATATATACAACATAGACCAGCTATCTCTTTGCTCAATCAAAGTATTTTCACTATGGACTCCTCCATTTGGAAACTTTTTGTCGAAGGCAAGGATATAATTAGACAAGGATATATATGGAATTTATGGAATGGATTTAATATTAGGTTATGATAGGACCCCTAGATACTTTATCATCCACTATTAAATCTTAAACCTTGGTAATACATCAAAAATCATATACATAAATAATTCAACATAATAGTGGTAGACTATATTCAGATTCAAGGTAACAAAATAAATTAGAAGCATATTTAGATCACCATTTTTAGTAATGAGCATGAAATAATTATTGTAGACTTAAATATTCTTCTATAAAGAGCTCAAATTCCCAACCTCTTCAAATAAGATGCCCTATCCTAGACTACAACTCCCAGTGGATAATATGAAATGAGATCAGGATACACCCAATTTATCCCTCCAAATCAAGAGACCTTCACATGGTTTAAAATATGGGACAAATATTTGATTCCTAAATTTAATATGATTATTTGGCTCTATCTTCAAAATAAGAGCCTCACCCTTGATAATCTAGGTAAATGAGGTCTTGCATTGGTTAATTGATGTGTTCTTTGTGAGGCTAACATTGAAATTATACCCCATCTCCTTCAATGTCCCTTTATGCATAAGATCCAAGATCTTCTTCTTCATAAATTCTAAATTAATTGGATCCATCTTGCTTCTATAAGTGACTTGTGGGTTGCTTGGGATCCTCCCTTCACTAATAAATATCTCAATACAATATGGACTCTCTCTTTCCCCTACTTAATATAGGAAGTATGGAAATAAATAAAAATCATAATATTTAAGGACTCTTTCAAAACTTACAATAGGGTTGTCAAGAAAGTATTAAATTCAATTATTGAAAAATTTAAAATCTTTAAAAAAATGATTGACAACTATCTAACCATGAGGAGAACATTGCTAAAAATTGGCTCCCAACCCCATTATCTAACACTGTAAAAGACTCTATAATGGAAAATAGGATCAAGACTAAATGTATTCCTCCAAATCAAGAATGAATTAAATTAAATTTAAATGGGGATTCTAAAGGAAATCCAAGAATTTCTATTGGAGGAGGAGTCCTAAGAGATGATAAGGTAAAATTGATAGCTATAGACAAAGGAAGAATGGGTTACCAAACTAACCACAAGGTAGAAGTTGTAGTATCCCAATGGGGTATCCAATTGGCCAAATATATTAGAGTTAATAATCTACTAGTCGAGGGTGACTCCCTCAACATAATAAACTACTTTAATAAGATTAATAAACCTACATAGACCATTGACTAAATCATATAAAAAATCCTAGATAGCAGTAAAGACTTACAAGAGGTGAAATTATATCATACCTATCATGAAGGTAATCACCTTGCTAAATCATTTTCTAAAAGAGGGGTGATGGTGATAGCCTTCAAAATATGGTAAAAGGATTAAATTTTTCCAAATAATTATAATGCAATCATCACAAGAGATATATATGATTTATCACACTAATGAATATGAAATTATCTTCACACTACATAAAACTATGATCAATAAAAATCATAAGAATGGATTTTCTAGTTCCTTCACACGTGAGACTTGAGGCAAACTCAAGAATCATAGAGTGGATAGAAAGAAAATAAACACCACTATTTTATGCTATGTTACTCATTTCTCTTACTATAATACTGTCCATAAGATTTACACCCTCTATATAATGGGTGGAAATATAAAAAGAATAGAATCCATGTCTACAAATAATATCAAAAAGGACAAATATGTAAGGGAGATCCTCAAACTAGTGGGCCAAATTTATTAAAAAAAACATTAGCAGATATGATAAACACTTATGGAGTAAATTTATCGATCAGTGGGAACAACTTATGATCACAATCAACATTATTTATATTGAGATATTTGAAGGTCTCATTACCAAAGTCACAGGCCTAAAAATAGAAGTCAAGTTCACCAAATTTAGTAGAGATTACAATGAAGATATGGATAAATTATTGAAATAAAACAAGCATATGCCTAAATTCATTGGGGGATTCTTGAGAAAGGACATCCCAAAACCCTTTGATAGATTTACAAAATAAATAATGAGATATGTGACCTTGGTCAAAAGGTATACCATTGTGCATCATTTCATTTACTGATTCTAATTTATTTTTGACATCTTATGCCCCTAAGTATACCTTTTTATATCCTACAATCTCTTGAATCCTTGATATATGAAGTCAATATTGGTAAGAAAAAATATCCTCTCTACTAAGCTATACTTTTCCTAATTCACAAGTTCTTCTATGCCTCCAATCCCATCTCCCCTGTAGTTCCCAAAATGGAGAAGCCTAAACCTAAAAGAAACATCCCTCATAGAATCCTCAAAAAAAATTCCAAACACTTGACCTCCTCTCATTAATTCAAAGAACCCATCTTAATTAATAATGACCAAAATGAGCAAGAACTTCCCCCTAATCGAGAATAAAAATGCCACAAAAAAGATGCAGACCCCTTACAAGAGCTTTCACCCCCATTCAAGAATAAAAAATCCATTATTATTTTTTACCCCTCCACTTCTCTCTCTAATCCCTACCCCCTCCCCTTATCTCACCTCCTTTTCTCCCACTCCTCACTCCACCTTCCATGATCCCAATAAAAGCAACAAACTGGAGTAAATTATAAAAAGCCTAAAAATGATAATATAAAATATCCCTACCTATGCTATATCTCAAGAGATAATTTTTGATAAGGCTAGTCACACCTCAAACCCCATGTGAAAAATCCCTTTGGAATTCAAGGAACTCATGGATCAAAAATACCAAACTAGACTCAGCAAAATCGACGATGAGGTGGATCTAAACAAATCTATTCTAGGTTGGTTCTTAAAATATTAGAAAAGGTTCAAAGAGGAAATAAAAAAATTGACTCTAAATGATGGTATCTATTGTACAAAAGCTAACCTCCTAGAAATCATCTCATAATTACAAAATATCAAGGAAAGACTATTCACTCTAAAAAACAAATGAATCTCTTAATGAAAATTTCAGTACACTTGTGGATTACAACAAGCTCACTATCATGAAAATTCTTTAAAGTATGGAGGCCCTTAAATACCTCAGCAAAATAAAAATTGAAAACACTAAGAATCTTAGAATGGATGAAAATATGAAGGGCATTGTCAGAGGATAAAGTTGAGCTTCAAAATAACAAGAACAAAAGTCTCCCATTGGAAAATCTCACTCATAATTGGACTAAAGCATATGAAGAAAGGATAGGACCTAGAACTTAATTTGTTAATTTTATGCTAATTTTCTAATTTTTTTTTGCTAATTGTTCTATTTTGTCCCTCTTGGCATGCTTATTGTAATACTTGGTATCAAGACTATAAAGTTGGATTATAATGGTTGTTAGTCAAACATTAGTCAATAAATAAATGAAAAATACATTGAAAACACAACAAACAAAGCCAACCTATTCATGTAGGGTTTGAAAATGATGGCAAGAAATAATTAAAATAAAGTAATACCGATTACCTTTCCAAGCGGTTCTACCATGCAAGAGTAGTTCCAAGCATGTTCTCCCCTTGATCTAGAGATCTAGTCTTTGTCAACAATGGCTTCTTTTCTCCTCCATTACCTTAGAACTCTATGCAGAACCTAGGCTCATGGTATGAAAATATCTAATTTACTTATCAATGAAGTTAATCTAAATGCAAATAACATAATAATCAAAACATAAATGACTTGTGGAGAGATCTTTCTATTATAAGTTTACATAATTTAAGCTTAAAAATGATGTTCATGGCTCTTCTATTTATATATTTTCCAAATGGGTTAGGATCAACAATAACCATCCATCTCAAGATTGAGATGTGTGGCCATAAATTAATCTAATATTTGGAATTAAATCCATAAATATCCTCATGTCAATTTGGAGGAAAAGGCATTAACTAGGCATGGGTGACCCATAATCTTGATATTGTATACATTTATGGCTTATGGATGCCACCCCATAGATGATGTCATTAGGTGATGCAGATATTGAGAATCAATTTTCAATATTGAAATAATCAATAAACTCCATGAAAAATACATTCAAGCTCTTGATTTGAATTAATTAGCCTTAATCAAGATTAATCAACATTTGTACAATTATTTGGAAATTAGCCCTTAATTAATCAAAATGGTTAGAAAGTCATATTACTAGGTCATAATTTGACTTGAGAAGAATTGGAAGTCGATGTTAGATGCATTGGAACCATATTCCCATATAGGATGTTGCCAATAAAAAATGACAAAGGTACGTGGTGTGTACTAACAAATTAGAATAAAAGAGTGATTGAGAGCACAAAAAGGTGAAATCATCATTTTGACTCAAAATGAATTGATTAAAGTTAGGTATCACATAAAATGCATTTCCCCATTTAGGGATATATTAGCCTAAATCAACACTTGTTTATGATAAGTTTGAGCCATTTAGCATGTTTTTAGTGATTTTGACCTAAGTTGGGCATTAGAGTTCAATTAAAGTAAGATTGAAAATTTAAAAAGCAATAGTGTTAGGAATTAGATGTCTACATTTTGCCCCTATTTGAGAAGGCATAGCGAGACATTCAAGTAAAGAAACATATTTTCAAATAAAAAAGTTGTCAAGATGAAATTAGAAATGACCCATGATGCCCCCTTAAGAGGACACACTAGGATGAAAGAGAAGGATGGCCTCTCAAAATGAGAAATAAAGTGAGAGATTAACCCATGGAATAGATCACATTTAGACAAGATAATGCCTACATACATGGTTACCATCAATGATCAAAATATAATTAGAGGTATGGAAGCCCCTAAATATGGGGGAATGGGAAGGAGTCAATCCATAAATGTAAGGGGCACACTTTAATCACACCCAATTTGAGAGTGGAAGCTATGTAATTATGACATTGATTAATCCTGATATAAGTTGCACACTAAAATATTGCCATTGTGGACACAAAAGTGTGGAGAGCTTATAATTAGAGGAAAAAGAGAACCTAATCTCCAAAGAGAATATAATAGGAGGTGCTCCATTAGATTGGATATGATTGTGATAAGATATTTTTGCCCTAATAGGGCTAATTTTGATCATTGATAAAGAATAAATAATGGTTTTCCCTTATAGGGTTGATTTGATTTGGATGTTGTTCAAGTGTTGTGCACCAGTATGGGCAAATTTGTAAGCAAAATAGATCAAGAAAATAACCTATAATATAGATTAAAAAAATCAAGCATAAACATATATGTGACAGTATAATGGATTATAAATCCATAAAAAACCAAGCATACGAGAATTCATAAAGTGATGAAAGAGATGAAAAGAAGAAAGAAGGTGGTCGAGATGACTCTAGATATACAAGATAAGTGGACATTGCCTACATAGTTCCATGGACTTGTGTTCCAACATGAACTTAAAGTCAATGCAATTCACCCAAAAATGGACTAAGAGATAAATGAAAAATGGACAAATATAATTAGACTCATGATATATGAGAATAAATTCACATCTACGCATAGATTCAAGTGTTAAACCCATTGAGCCTATATTATACATAGTGTTCTTGAGAACTATTCATTGAAACAATGTTGACATTAAGGCTTTGACACTTGAGCACAAAGTGCTTGATATAGAAAAATAAATAAGCATCATAAGTATGAATATCTTAGAATACCATTGCATTTCAAATGCATGGATCTGGTTTAAATGTGAAAACTTGTAACTAAGGATAATGGTAAAACAATGACCAAGACCATAGTTACAAATATTTATGTTTAAACCAAAAAGCAAATACAAAGAAAAATAGAAGTATATATGAACCTAACTTAAAATTGAGATATGAATAATCAAGACTAAGTACGGACAAGAATGTTTAAAAATAAGAAAAGGATATCATGATAACATGAGATCAAGATATATGTAGATCATCAAGATGTAATTGGAAAATAAAACAAAGAAGAAAGACCATATAGGAACTCAAAAGACTACACAGAACATACAAAACAATACAAATAAATAAATGTTTTTGGAGTTTTCAAACTATCTCAACTTGATTAAGGATTAAGAGACATAGAATAGTCTAACTCATAAGACAACAAGGGCATAAAAGAGTGCTCATGAAATGACAAGATCGCGTCAACTTAAAATGATCACAAAAATGGTGACAACATATGATCAGAGGGACTAAGTTTACCTTAACAAGAATTGAAAATGACCTACATAATCCTATAATAATACCAAGTCATAGTAATTATGCCCACATAAAAGGTGATGAAAAACCAACTAGGTCATAAAAAGTTCAAAAATAAAGGCAAACAAAAAGACAAATGATAATAATAATGACCAGGTTATGTAGCAATGCATGATAAAAAGGCAATGTTCCTAATTTCCCCTTAGGTGGTTATAATTAGGAGACAATGTCATAATTCTAATTTTCTGAAAGGCAGTTATAATTACTAGTACCAAAAATAATACTTATTTACCCATAGGTGGTTATAGTTAGTGATACCCGAAAAGATGATAGATAAATGATAACTTTACAGATCAAATGTCACACTATTTCCATAGATTGTCATTCAATAAAGAATTCAAAAACTCTCGAAACTAGATAGAAATCCCCTCATAGAAAGTGTAGGATAAACCAAAGAAACCAAGATCAAAATGGGCCCAAATAGGATGACTAAGAATAGGCTTTGGTCAATAGTAAAGATATGGTATAATGAAAGTGATCATAAGATAATTAGATATAAGGTTAAATAGGGTTTCCCCCAAGTAATGGTTGGCTTAGTTTTCTCGTAAAGTTGTGAGACCATTCAAACTTAATAATTGCTTGTAGAACAATGAGAGCATAATGAAGGTGACCAATATGACCTTAATATAAATTGATAACTACCTTCATAGTCTTAAAGGACTTCAAGTTAATGTAGTTAAAACATAATGAGATAAGTGGTTGACACTAGTATAAAATGCCTCAAATAAAATGGTCTATGGGGTTGCCCCCAAGAGACAAGGTAAGGACAATTTTTCGTGGGTAATAGTTAATGAAAATGGTTTTGTTTCTCTTGTTGACATGGAGATGCACTTCCTAATCAACATGTAAAATAACTGAAATGATCATTGATGTAAAAATTTCTACCCAACACCTTGTTAGAATAGATGCTCTATTAAGACCTTGTTGTCGATCTGGATCTCAATAATGTGTTCATGATCTTTATTGGTCATTGATTCTATTTCCTTAAAATACCTAGACAAGATATCTTCATAGATTCTATAAAGTAAAGTGTTTCCAAGGGTGGATAATGTTAGGAAAAAGATAAATGGTATGATGTGGTAATGAATAGGTGGATGATAATGAAATGTATAATGGATGGGAAACAAATGAAGATCAAGACTTTCAGTCACATGTAATGTTCTTGATTCTAGATTTGATAAAATTTTGGTTGTAATGGGGTTGAAGACCTCTAAAGATGCTCTCAATATGACCACCATATTATTCTAATGATTGATATTGAGAGTAACTACCATCTAATTATGTTGTAGATTGGAATCTATTTTGATTTGATCTTGAATAATATCTTCATTAAATAGTGAATAACTTTTATGCTTAGTTATTCTTGCCTCAATGAGGTTTTCACCAATGAATTTGTTTTATCATCCCATAGTGCCTCCAATAAGGTTTCATGAAGAGATGTTAACATTTTAATTTGATTTTCTTGTATCACTTCTAAAAAGGTTTCACAAAAAGATGTTGAGTTTGAAATTTGATCATCCCCTAGCACCTCTGAAAAGGTTTCACTAAGAGATTAATTTTCTTATGAATGAATTTAGTCTTATCCCACCTGATATTTTGTAACTGATTTGTCACCATGGATGTAGTTCAATAAAATTTGATTCTGTTGATCCCAATTGATGTTTGTGGGAGGTGGAATTTTAATATAATAGATATGTTTGGTGGTGATAAGGGAATGATGGAAGGTAGCACAATCCTCATAGAAGATACTAGGAGAGCTTGTATCGATGTTGAATTACTCATGCTCAAAAAGCATAAAAGGATCAAAAATACATTCAAATTAATCTATAAGGCAATTGTAACCAATGTTGTAACAACCCTAAGTATAATCTATTTCTAAATCTGATTCTGACACAAGGGACCCTGAATCTAATGTCATAATTGATGTTGATTTTGTTTATGATGCTAAACCTGATGATCAAAAGACAACTTTATAAAGTCTAGCTTGTCAAAAGAGTGAGGCTCTTTAAAAATAAGACAACGGTGGAGATAGTGATTTTCCTAAAGGTGGTTATAATAATTAAGAAGTGACTCAACAAAGATTAGCTCATTAAAGTGAGTCTCCTTTATAATAGATGCAATAACAAAGGTTGATTCATCATAGGTTGACTTGTCATCAATGGGTGTTTCAATAATAACATCATGGTTTTGGTTCATAATTGGTTGTAAAATGTTAACTTTAAATAGATTGTGATCCTCATAAGATGGCTCATAGATTGGCACATAATTTCTAAAATGGGGAATGATTGGTTCAGACTCAACAATGGTTCATGATTTAATAATGGGATCTCCAAGAATTAGACTATTGAAAAAAGGATCAAAAAATGGGTTCATCAAATATAGGTTATTCAATAATAGATTCATCAAAAATTGGTGATGGGCCAAGAATGGTAATGATTGGATGCTTCATAGTTTGGTTGTTCACACAAACTAAAGGAGGAGGTCATAAAATGGTAACCTTCACACATTGTGGAACTTGATCACTCACACAAGCAGAAGGAAAATAGATTAAAATGGTAACCTTCACACATTTTAAAGCCTAATCACTCACACAAATTGATGGAAAGGGAGGATATCCCAAAATGGTAACCTTTGAGTATGGTACACAAATCAAAGGAGGATGATATCCTAAAATGGTAACCTTTTAGCATGGCACACAAATTGAAGGAGAAGGAGGACATACTAAAATATCAACCTTCAAATGTGGCATGTAAATCAAAGGGGAAGGAGGACATCCCAAAATAGTAACCTTCGAGTGTGGTGTGTAAATTGAAGGGGAAGGATGAGGATGATGTATGACAATCAACATGGATTGATTCAATAAATAGGCCCAACGAGGGTGACATCCTCAAACAAGATGGAATGCTCATGTCTACCACAAAAATGCTCTACATCACAACTAGGTCCATAAGAAACCCTATTACAAGTATAACTTAGCATCATTATTTAAAAGACTATTCTATGTTTCACAAAATTTGGACAATGTTTTACAAATGTTTTAAACAATGTATGCATTTTGATCTTCTCTAAACAAATGAAAAAGTACCAAAGAGACTATAATAAAAATGAGGGTGGCATAGTACCACTCACAACTATAAGAATAGGCTAACTAATTTACTTAGCTTTTGGTAAATTTAAAAATGTATAGATCGGAAGAGGGTATGATAACTCAAAAATACAAGGTGAAAACTACTACACCAAATCCTAGATTTTTGTGATACATCAATAACATAAAACTAGTTCAAACTCTATGAGTTTCTCTAAAAAAATTTAGAATAAAACCCTTCAGATCATGAAGGTGACAATACGAACCAATAAACTCAAGATGTGGAAAAATGCAAGAATTTTTAAGTATAATTCTAGAACTAAATAGGAAGCACAATACCATCACATGGTAATAGGAATGGTATTATAAAACATGTTCTAAGACTTAGAGCATATGTGATATGCAAGATAACTTAAGTCCACCAAAGATGACAATGTGATGATGAGTCTATAACGGCCCTTAAGCCAAATGAAAAATTGAACTCAAGTTAAACAAGTCAAGTGCAAAGTGGTGAACCTAATTTAACACATCAACCTTTAAAACTTTTAAAAGTCCAATTTCAAATTTAAACTATCAATGAGAGACTTAATAAAATTTGGAAAATGGTTTAGACTTGAATGGGCAGTATAACTGTGCCAATTGGACCAAGATGACACAATGTTTAAGATGACAATTTGAACAAAGAAAGAGATGATTTTCACTCAGATAGCATAGTGCCTCCTTGTTCAATAAATTGTAGACAATGTGTTTGGTTATGTTCATTTGTTAACAAGTATTTTTGACTCCAAACAAGACTAAGTAATCTAAGACAAAGAAAAATATGACCAAGTAGTAATCCTAAGCCGTAAATTTATAAGGTTGCATGATATTATTGAAGTCTATCTTTATATGTGCACTTGAGAGGAATTTTAATTTTTAATCCAAAAGTAAAATCACATTATATAGTAGGGTATTTTACACTCCCCTTCTGTCAAGTGATAATAAGGTAACATGAACTTTGAGGTGCACCTTGCATCAATAATATTTCTGTGTCAAGTGGGAATTGTCTAAAAATCTACAAGTTTTCAAACGTCTAGATGGATCAAATGCATACAAATTTCACATTAGCATACAAAATAATCCCATGTCATTTGGGTAGGTCTTTCCATTCTTACAACCATTACATCCATCACTTTCTCAGTGTAGTGTGATGTCTAACATGCTCAAACATCATGGGCTTAATTGCCTACTAATAGAGATGGTTTAACCACTCAAACCATAGTCTTAATAGGGTGATCTTAGTTTATATATCTCCTCATGGAGAGCTATTGAAGACAATGCTGGGAGATGAAGCCCTAGTGATGGGTGTCATCATCCCCTTCATTTGATCAACTTTTTGTTGATGTCATATTTAACCAAGGCTGTGTCTAAAGCTATATGCAACAAGAGGAATCATAGAAATTTAGTAATTAAATGGAGGTATTTGTGTATTGTTTTTTGTTTTGGGTGGTTTTTAATGTCTTAAAGATTTCTTGGTTAAAACCTTATTGGAATCAAACTATGAAAATCTACTGGAAATAAACACACTTTGTAGAAATGAAATAGATTACTAGAAATAAACACACATTGCAGAAATGAAATTGATTGCTGGAAAAAAACACACATTGCAAAAATGAAATAGATTGCTAGAAATAAACACACGTTGTAGAAATGAAATAGATTGTTGGAATCAAACACACATTGCAAAAATGAAATTGATTGCTAGAAAAAAACACACATTGTAGAAATGAAAATTTAATCTAAAACACCTGTAGGAACAAATTTACAACAAATCTTAACTTTAAAGAGTTGGAAGCATTTATAAATTTAATAGAATTACCTATTTACTTTTGTGAATAGAAATATAAATTAAAAAAAAATGAATATCCTGGTTCTTTGGAAGAGTGGGCCCTTACTATGCCTAGAACATGATTTGAATAATTTAATTTGCTTTCAAAATAGAAATGAATATTTCATTGATAAAATGTTATGTATTACAGATGTAATGCTCTATCCTTTTCTCTCTATATTCTATATTCTATCTCCTCTCTATTACTAAATTCCTAGGTCTATATATATAGATGCTTTAATGGTTGTAACTATCTAATAAATATGATGGAACTTAATCATGCCCATAATAGATGTTGAATCAACATGTGGCTAGATGTTTAGCTGTGTGATAAATGTCTTGATTCTATAAGTTTGGAAAATCAAGAATCTATTCCTGATTTAATGGGATCATTGATCTGACAAATCATTGACTATTTGGAATAGATCCTCATCAGTTTCATATCTAGTTGCGAAAGTTCTAGATCTTATCTATAAGAGTACCAGAGCTAAATATAGAGTTACATAGCTAAGTCTAAAAATGTGACAACTTGAAATAGTATGGTGGAGTTCTAGAACTAACTATGATGGTTATGGAACAGATTTTGTAGGTTTCAAAACTATGATTATTCTAGAATAGATTCTATAGGTTTCAAAACTAATCTGAATTGAGTCCAATGCTTCCAAAAACATGTAGTCCACTTCATATTTGTTCTTTAGCCTGATGATAATCTATTTTATTGCAAAACTAGAATTTTCCAACACACTTGTTAGGAATTACAAGTCTTTTAAAATGATAGAATCACAATTAAAAAAATGATGGATAATCACATCCTAACTCATCTCAGATCAAAATAAAATTTACAAAATGCAATCAAACTTAATAGAAAGAGATAGTAAGATGAGGTCATTTATTATACATTTGTTGGGCATATCCTAGCCTCATCACTAACCCCATACTTACTTGTTTGTAAGTCCCTTTACAAACTTCACTCTTCAAATTTAGGATTGTATATATTGCATTCCATTTGATTGCTCAGATTAAATGGTTAGAACTAAATATCCCAATGCTTTGATTCAGAAGTACTATACCCTGCTCCTGCTTCTACTTTTCTTTTCCATTCCTCAAATTGAGTGGGATGTTGAGGTTCTCTATTTTTCCAAGTAGATATGAGGGTGAGAAGTAGAGGTGGCCTTGTCTACATTCTTATCCATATGCTCATGAGAGTTTCATTGATCTAGGGAATTATTATGCATAAAGCTTTTGCCCTTTCTAAACTCTAGATCAAATTTGAAGGGGATATTACTTCTCTTCTTTTTAATGCCACTGGGATAAATTCCCATCTTTTTAAACATGCATCATAGATATTATCAAAATTTTCCCTTTCATAAGAGGTGAAGACATCCATGCTCTACTGTAAATTGAAAAGATAAGGTCCCTTGAATTTATCATTGAACGCATGGGATTGGAAATATGTAGCAAAGGCAGGTGAATCACCATAAGAATTCTCATATAGAGACTAGATGAACTAGCCTTTGACCAATGCTCTAAATCCCTTTATTTCCATGTAATCTAATTTTGAAGAACAGAGACAAATGCGTTAAGTTGGCTTTATCCTACATACAAATTAATCATAAAACCTATATTTCTTTCTAGCATAAAATTGCAGAGGTAAAATTCACAAAGAAGATTTTTTTGTTCTATATTAGCTAAGGAGTAGGTTGCCAAGAAATCAAATTCATCTTTTATTTCTTGTGGAAGGCCACATGTTATCCTTGCCAACTGCTAGTGAATGAATTATTCCTCTAAAAACATGCTATAAACAAGAGAAAGTCTTCTGCACGCAAGCAACTTCTCACTCATTATACAAACTATTTGTATCTTCACAAGACATTTATACTTATCATTTTCCTCATAAAATTTGTCTTCCCATTCCTTCCTTGCTTTCTCTTCTTCTGCCAGTTTGCCTTTCAAGTCTGTATTGGATGCTTTAATTTCACTGAGTTCTCTACATGTGTCATCCCATAGCTACTTTATTGGAAAATAAGTCAATTCAGTCTGTGTAGAGATTGTTGACATAGAGGTTTGTATTGTACATTTTTCTTCATTTTCCATTAGTTGCCTTTTAATTTTTGCTAATTCCTCATTCTTGGCTATGAATTGGTTTGTTAATTTTTCAAGGAGCATTTCCTTATATTCTAATTTGATTTTGAGGAAGTTCAATTCCTCATCCTTTTCCTTGATAATGAGTTCTACTCTAGACAAAAATAGAGCCTATTTAATCTTATAGTTTTATTCTTTTTTCTGAAAGTTCTTGGGGCATTAAGCATTCCTCTTCCACCATAGCGGATTTCCTTTTCCTTCTCCAAGATACATGTTCATCTTCTGCATGTGATGGTGTTGCAGTCTCACTCATTTCTTAGAAAACAGGCTCCTTAAATATTTCATCTTCTTTTTCCTTTTCTACTTGGCTTGGTTCAGGAGGAGTCATGGCCATGCTACCCAAAATATCAGTAGCTTCAGTTTCTAGCCTTTCTTGTTCTTTCAGCTCCTCTAAACTTTATTTAGACTTTATATGATGTTTTCTTTCTTGAGGAGCCTCAAAATGTGTAGATATAGGTCTCCTATTAGAACTTCTTCTATTTTTCACCTTTTGCTTAGGCCTAGGTGAACTGTCATTGTCAGAGATAGGTACCAGTTCTTCTATAGCCTCAATAAAATAAAAAATGGTTTGAGAAGGTATAGTAGGCTTTTGTAATTTTAAATTTTCTTCCATATTTTCTTCTTTTTGGTATTTCTTCTTCCCCTAATCTTTTTCTTGTCCTCAGCAATGGTAGTAGTTTTTAAATGAACTAAAGGAACAGGAGGAGTTGCTATTGTTCTTCTGGGAATACCAGGGTTTTGTCCAAATTTGCCAAGAAATTTGTTCCACATTTGTTCCCCATTTTTATTGGAAAATAAATGGTGTTGGCATACTAATGCACTAACCCATGATGTCTAATTATTCTTACACCCCAAGAATACCTCTGGGCCATCGTACGGATGGAGTCAAAAAGAAACCCTAGAAGGTTTACTACATATTCTAGTTTTTTAGCTCCATATCTAAGGTGTATAAGGATTTTTAGGACTTCTTTTCCTACTATCCCAAATTGTCCATCATAGGTTAAATATTTAACTATCTAGAATGCTACTCTATCAAAGGGTTTGGGCAAGCTGGCCCTCTTAACTCCTTTGATGATTTTCTTTGTATTATAAATATATTGGGGTTCAACTTCCCATTCTTTCAATAGGGTTTTATCCAGGGCTTTCAATGTCCCTTTGACAGGGTTTGGGACATGCATTATCAGTGTTCCAGACATCTCACTTATGATATTCATAGAAAAAAGAATGAAAACCTTCCTAATCTTTATCCTTGTTTTCTCTAAATTGATAATAAATTCTCTTACCAGTTCATCATTATACTTGGGAAATTTCTTCAGAAACTCTAGACATCTTGCTTGTTGAAAGATATTTACTACTTCTTCATTTGCAACAAGTTCGGTATCATTGTCTGGTTCTAACTTCTTTTTGATTCCCATGATTCGTTCTTCTTTGAATCTTTCACAAGTTAGCTAAAAATCACTTCTCGTCTCGATGGAACTAATGATTTTAACTATTGAACTAGTAGATTCAATTGCTAATTTGGTGAATTCAATTGCAAAATTACTATACTCAGATGTGGAACTTATCAATTTTGGTTGTAGAACTACTACACTCAGCTGTGGAACTAGTGGATTCAGTTACTTCAATCATAAGAATGATTCTTTATGGTTATCTGCCAGCTCATTCCATCATCAATATCCTTCTCATGATTTTGCACATTTAACCATGATGTATAATATATGACTCATCATACTAATATTTCTAAATCAAGTCTAATCACACATGCAAACTTTCCATTTAACCTTTAACAAGTTAAAAACATAATTACCATCCTTGATGATGTAATCCCTCTGTCATGCTGACACATCATCCCTGAAAAATGGTTATAAAATAGTTATAATTCAAAAAAAATATATGAATTAGCCATTTATTTGAGAAGATCAACTGTCATCATTGATTTTCAATTGATTTCAACTTTTTTTTTTTTTTTTTTTTTTTGGGGAAGAGAATGCCATTTACTGGTTTTCATTCTCTTCCTTTTTTTTTTCTTTTTTTTTGGGAAGAGAACGCCATTTACTAGTTTTCATTCTCTTCCCTTCATTCTAGATCTTTTCATCTAATTATTTGATCATTTTGGAAGAACTAAGTTCTTCCATATGATCAAATTCTTTGTTTGCTTCAATCTACTTCAAGAATTCATCCTTAGTAGGAGGCTTCCTATAAAGTTTTAGCCTGTATCCATTGACGAAGAGTATTTTTCTACTGCCATCAATGGGAAGTAACTAGATATAACCATTGTCAAATAACTACTTGATCTGATAAAGTCCCAACCATCTAGTTCTTAATTTACCTTTGAATTGTTGGTACTTACAATGCCTAGTCTCCTACTTTGAATTGTCTTTCCTTGATATGTGAATCATGTCATTACTTCCTTTGACCTTGGATTATCTCTATCTGGTGAAGTGCTTCCATTTTGAATTCATCTAATTCATTGAGTTGAAGGATTCACTCCCTTTGAGCTACATCCAATTCAATTCCCACCTTAGTTGATGCCCTCAATGTCTGTAGTTCAAAATCAATAGGCAACAAGGGTTTTTCCCATAGACTAACTCATATGGTAAAAACTTTGTTGTGGTTTTCTAAGTTATATTGTAAGCCCAGACATCTTTAGGTAGTCTTTTTACCCAATATCTTCTTTTAGCTTCAGCTATTTTAGTGAGGATGTTTTCTAATTCTCTATTTGTTACTTTAACTTGTCTATTTGCTTGCGGGTGATAAGGAGACGACTTCCTATGATTTATCTGATAATACATTGTGAAATCATCGATCATACTGGACATAAATTGTGGTCCCTAGTCTAAAACTAAGCTTCTTGGTGCTCCAAACTATACCATAATTCTTTGTTAAAGGAAATCAACAACTGCTTCTTCAGTGGCATTTGTTAAATCCTACACTTCTACCCATTTTGTTACATAATTAGTACACACAAGAATGTGTTCTTTTCCTTATGAAGAAGGATTAAAAGGTCCAAAAAAATCCAATCCCCATCTCTCAAATGGTTCAATCACTACCTATGGTTGCAGAGGCATTTCATTGGTAATGGTTGGTTATCCCATCCTTTGACAAGGATCACACCGCCTGATATATCTCTTCACATCTTTGTACAGAGATGGCCAATAGTAACCAGTGCCAAGTATCTTGTGAGCTATTCTTTTCATTGAATAGTGTCCTCCACTTGGTTCATCATGACATTCTTAGAGGATGTCAAAAATTTCATCTTCTCTTACACACCTGTTTAAAACCAAATCAAGACCACATTTAAATAGCATTCCATTTAACCATTTGAACCATGCACTAGTTTTGATTAATTTTTTTATTTATTTTTTAGTGAAAGGAGGAAAATTTCATATTGCAAGATAATTTTCTATGTCATCAAACCATGGTGTGTTAGCTGAAATAACAAACAATTGTTCATCTAGAATGTTATCCTTGACTAGATCCTGCTCCCTTGTACTAGTCAATCTTGACAAGAAATTAGCCACCACATTAGATTTACCTAGATTGTCCACAGTGTTAATATCAAATTCTTGTAAAAGTAATGACCATCTAATTATTCTACCTCTAATGACTAGTTTGTTCATTAAGTATTTAATTGTTGAATGATTTGTATGTACAAATATTTTGTACCCTGTAATGTAATGTCTAAATTTATTGATTGCATAGATTAAAGCCAGAAATTATTTTTAAATGGTAGTGTAATTTCTCTCAGTGGAAGTAAGATTTTTATTGAGATAGTAAATAGCATACATTCTTCCTTCTTCATCTCTCTGTCCCAAAACTACACCAATTGAGGTATTTGAGGCATCAGTTTGGATGTGAAAAGGTTTCTCCTAATTAGGTCCTTACAATATTGGGGTAGTTACTAATTTCTCTTTAATTTCTTCAAAATCATGTTAACATTGTTCATCCCAAATAAATTCACAGTCCTTGGTAAGCAACTTAAACATGGGGGAAGCAATTTTACTAAAATCCTTGATAAAATGCCTATAGTATCCAGCATGTCCTAAGAATGATTTGATATCTATGGGAGTTTGAGGAATAGGCAAGTCTAAAATAATCTTTATTTTGTTTTGGTCAACTTAAAATCCTCTTTTTGAAATATGGTGCCCTAATATGATCCCTTCATCAACCATCATCAAACATTTCCCATGACTAAGAGACAAGTGATGTTGTTCACATCTTGTCAATACTCTGTCCAATTTTTTTAAGGCATCATCAAATGTGTCTCCATACATAGTAAAGTCATCCATGTATACCTCCACATAGTCATTTGTTAGGTCTAAAAAAATTGCTAATACAACTCTTTGAAAGGTTGTTGGAGCATTATATAGTCTAAATGGAAATACCCTATAAGCAAAGGTACCCCATGGACAAGTAAATGTAGTTTTGTCCTGATCCTCAGCAGCAATTTTGATTTGATTGTATCCACTAAATCTATCTAAGAAAGAAAAGTATTATTTACCTAAAAGGTTGTCTAAGACATGATCTATGAATGGTAAGGAAAAATAGTCTCTTGGGGTGGCTTTGTTCAGTTCCCTATAGTCAACACAAATTCTCTATTTTTTATTCCTTTTAGGGACAATTACAAGAGGAGACACCCACTGGCTATCTGAGACAGGGTAGATAAAACCTACTTGTAATAGGTTATCAATTTCTTGTTTGACTATATCCCTTAAGGCTGGATTAATCCTTCTTAAAGGTTGCCTAACTGGTCTAATATTTTTATTATAAATGTGATGGGTGCGGATACTTAGATGAATTCCCCTCACATCTCTATAGTCCCAAGTAAATGCTTTAGTATGATCCTTCAGAACATCAAATAATTTGACTTCTTCATAATTTTTTAACCGGCTATTAATATTCAAAAAAATTCTTGGTTGAATCTCAACATGTTTGGTTCTACGATATGATGAACTAATTTATTAAAAGGGTTCCATTAAGGTGTTTAGTGGACATGCATGTGGTAACAATATATGATATGTAGCAACATCTTCAAAAGTTCCTAAAGGTAAAATGATGGACAAAGGACAACAAGAAGAGTTATGATACTTATCTTGTTTTAGGTTGAACTCCTCATTACTACTATTTTCTAAAAAAATTTCACCATCTCCTGATATCTATAAAGCTGATGTTATAGATCCTTCCTCTCCCCAAGAGAAATCACATTCCTCTAGAGTGAAGTTATCTTCACTTACAGATAATTGGTGTGGTTTTGAAACTAAATGTGATGGTTCTAGAACTAAATGTGATGGTTCCAAAACTAATTGTGATGGTTTTGAAACTAATCTTGACTACTCCAATGACAGTTGATGTTCATTTAATGAAGGATTAACCATATCATCTATTTTCTGTACATGATCCTGCAATGTTATCATAGCCAAAGAAGACATATTTTGTTCATTAATATCAATATTATCAACCTATAATGTCGCTTGATTATCAATAAAAGGTCATGCAAATGGATATAATTAAATTTGCTTAAAATTCTTACCATTTGAAATAGTCATATCACCTGACTTGCAATCAATTAAGGTAGCAATTGTAGCTAACTATGGTCTCCCCAAAATAATGGGATAACCAAGTGTTTTACCTTTTGGATGAAATATAAGGAAATCAATTGGATATTTCCATGATTCCACCATTACTGCCACATCTTCAATAACTCCTAGTTTTGCTATAGACTGATCTACCATATGTAATATGGTATTAGTAGGTTGTATGCCTATTAATGGTAATGTTTTCAAAGTGTCCACTATCATTACATTGATAATTGTGCTTAAATCAATTAAAATGTTATGTATATCCTTATTCCCTATAAAAACAAAAATAACAGGGCTTCCAAGATCTCCATATTTAGGTAGTAAGAGTTTTCCTAATAATAAATTAGGAAGTTTCCCGTCTACCTGAATAGTCCTAGGGTACTACATCTTTTTTCCAAGTGTTTTAAAACATAACAATTTGATTAACTTGTTAAACTCTAGAATATCCTTAATTGCTTGTAACAATGGTATTTCAATATTCAATCTTCTTAGTTCCTACACCAATTCAGATTCCTTAAGTTCTATGGTTTCTTTAAGTCTTTTTAGAAATGAAATCTCAGTAGAATTTCTTTCTAGTTCCTTATCTTTTTCTTTGTCATCTTCCTTGGGTGTAATTGTGTTAGGGATTTTAGATTCTTTTATTACTTTAATGATTATAATAGGTGGACTGCTAACTATTTTTCTAGATCTAGTTTGAATGTTTTTGTAATCCATTGTATTTAAATCAACTAATTTTTCTAATTCTATTTTGTATACAAGAGTTGTTTGTTTATTTCTTGGGTCTGCTACTGGTTGTGTTGGCATTTGAGTTTGGACTATGTTTTCAATCTATATATTTTGTGCTAGATTTCCCATTATGGTTTGTTGGTTTTGATTTGGATATGTTTTTCCTTGCACATAATTACTAGGGCTCCATTTAGGTTGTGGCCAAGCATAAGGATTTCCTTGACCAGCCCAAGGTTGCTGATGTCCTTGAGTATACCAAGATTGACTTGCCTAATCCTGAGGATACCATGTGGGTTGAGGGGCCCAAGGTTGATTTCCCTAACTTTGTGGTATTGTTTGATCTACCCATGACATCATCCAAGGATTAGGAGCTGGTCTTGGCATAAACTATCCTTGGTTAGGTTGTCTCTAAATAAAATTTAATTCTTTTATGGTGGATGATGTATTGGTTTATTTGAGCTGATTTTTTATGAGTGGAAGAAGATAAAAAACATGAGTATCATGTTCTTTAGATTCACAGATAAGACATACTTCCATTTTATCCAAAGAACATTCTCTTATTGCATGCTTCTTCTTGCATCTAGGACAATACATGGCTAATGGTTTAAGTTGGGCATTTGCTTTAGGTTACAATCCATCCATGGTGGAGGTTAATTGAACTAATATGTCTATTTTAAAGTTTGCCAATTCATCCATCAATTTGTTCATATCTAGATTCAAAATTTTAACCATTTTCCCTTTTTTAGGTTCACCCCTTGTTCTTGAATAGTTTCTACAAATTTCTATGATTTCGTCCATTCTTAATTGAGCAATGTTTCCTCCACCAATTAAATCAAGGGTTTCCTTAGATTCATCATCCAGACCTTTGATAAAAAATGGTTTTATTTAAATATTATTGAAGTACAAATCCACATCTTTTACTTATAAAGCAGAATTTGTCTAAATAATCTTCCATATTTTCATCTTCTTCCTATTTGATTTTGAAAAATTATTCCTTTCAATTTCTTCCTCTACAATAATCTTGATATTTTTATAGGAAGACAGTTTCCATTTGTTCCCAATTGATAATATAATTAGATGTTAATCCTATAAACCACCTCATTGCTGCATCCTTTAGGGTAGATGGAAACAATTTCAGTTTTTGATTATCTATCTTGTAATCATAAGTCTGACATAGTATTTTAAACTCAAACAAAAATTGGTTAGGATCCTCAGATGACATTCCTTTAAATGTGGGTAAGTGTGCAGGTGAAATGTTTTTCATAGTGATTTCATCATCATCGATATGAATAGGATAGGTAAAGGTTATCTTAGGTTCTCTTCCAGCTTCTCGTTCCATCTCTCTGGTATTTTCTAATTCCTTCTCCCAGTCAATGTGGTATGTGGTCTATTTTTGGGATGGTGAAAAGTCAGGAGTAGGGGGTTGAATACTCAATTGAGAATCAAAAATTTCCCTCAATGGATATTGAGAAATAATCCTTCTCCTTAAGGTTTTACTTGGTTTTGGTGACTGATCCAAAAATTCCAAAGATGGAAATTTTGCTTCTTGTCTTGTAGGAGATAATGTTGCCTCCAATTCTTTCTCAATGTCCTTTCTTAAACTAGAGGATGATGGAAATTTTTGTTCAAATATTTTGGGGAGAAATATACCCTTGGAATCTCATGGTCTACTCATAAATTAGGGAAAATTTCTTCAATTACTAATGAATGATTGTTGCTCTTATTGACACCTAATTAGAAAATTCCAGCTAGTGTGCCCCAGCAATAGCACCAAAAATGATGGGTGTCATCATCCCCTTCATTTGATCAACTTTTTATTGATGTCATATTTAACCAGGGTTGTGTCTAAAGCTATATGCAATAAGAGGAATTGTAGCGATTTAGTAATTGAATAGAGGTATTTGTGTATTGTTTTTTTGATTTGGGGGGTTTTTAATGTCTTAAGGATTTATTGGTTAAAAAATTATTAGAATCAAACTATGCAAATCTGCTAGAAATAAACACACTTTGCTGAAATGAAATAGATTACTGGAAATAAACACATGTTGTAGAAATGAAATTGATTGTTGGAAACAAACACACATTGCAAAAATGAAATTTATTGCTGGAAACAAACACATGTTGCAAAAATGAAATAGATTGATGGAAAAAGCACACATTACAGAAATAAAATAGATTTTTGGAATCAAACACACGTTGTAGAAATGAAATTGATTGCTAGAAATAAATACACATTACAAAAATGAAAATTTAATCTAAAACACCTACAGGAACAAATTTACAATAAATCTTAACTTTAAAGAGTTGGAAGCATTTATAAATTTAATAGAATTACCTATTTACTTTTGTGAATAGAAATATAGATATCAACAAAAATGAATATACTAGTTCTTTGGAGGAGTGGGCCCTTGCTCCACCTAGAACATGATTTGAACAATTTAATTTGCTTTCAAAATTAAAATTGTTATTTCATTAATAAAATGTTCTATATTAAAAATGTATTGATCTATCCTTTTCTCTATATATTCTATATTCTATCTCCTCTTTATTACTAAATTCCTAGGTCTGTATATATAGATGCTTTGATGGCTGTAATTGTTTCATAGATACGATGGAACTAAATCATGCCCAAAATAGATGCTAAATCAAGATGTGGCTAGATGTCTAGCTATGTGATAAATGTCTTGATTCTGTAAGTTCAAAAAATTGGGAATCTATTCTTGATTTAATGGGATCATTGACCTAACAGATTGCTAGTTGTTTGGAATAGATCCTCATCAGTTGCATATCTAGCCACAAAAGTTTTGAAGCTTATCTATAAGAGTATCAGAGCTAAATATAGAGTTCCAGAGCTAAGTCTAAAAATGTGACAACTTGAAATAGTATGGTGGAGTTCCAGAACTAACTGTGATGGTTTCATAATAGATTCTGCAAGTTTTAGAACTAATTGTGATGATTCCAGAACAGATTCTACGCATTTTAGAACTAATCTGAATTAAGTCCAATGCTTCCAAAAACATGCAATCCACTTCATATTTGTTCTTTAGCCTGATGATGACCTATTTTATTGCAAAACTAGAATTTTCCAACACACTTGTTAGGAATTACAGGTCTATTAAAATGTTAGAATCACAATCAACAAAAGATGGATAATCACATCCTAACTCATCTCAGATCAAAATAAAAGTTACAAAATACAATCAAACTTAATAGAAAAAGAGATTAAGATGAGGTCATTTATTATACATTTATTGGGCATATCCTAGCCTCATCATCTGGGTTAAAGCTTCCCTATAGAACTTATGAGAGGTAATAAAGTTCCCCTTATAAACCAAGATGTGTAAAATAAAAACTAGGTACAAAAACTTTATAGTTGTTTCTAGATCACCCAAGCCTTGCAGATCTTGGGGAGAGCCTTGACAACATCTTGTTTATGCCTTTGGACTAAGGTAATTTGTAATGAAAATAACATTTTTGATCCCACAAGTTACCTAAAGGGGATGGGCAGGAGAGCATAAATACACAAATTCTTTTTTGCTCAAACAAATTGAACTAATCAAATGAAAAGTGTCTTACATAAAATAAACTTTGAAGTGTGTTTAATTTTAAAGCACGAAAATGAAATATTTGGTGGTGTTCTTTGGCCCTTTGGCCTTAAGTTACAATTTTTTTGAAAAACACATACAAAACATTCAACATAAACATCCAAGTGTTTCCTTAAGCACCAAATGGAAATTCCTAATCCTTTTTAAGCATCCAAAAGAAGTTTAAAAAGTCTTAATTAAGCATGATTTGGTCACTTTTCAACTAGGTCCTACAAAAAAATTGTCAAAATGTTATTTACCTTTGAAGCTTTTTTGTGAATGAGACAAGTAACTTTGAAAAGTATGCTCTTGGGTTTAGATGTCAACCCAAAGACAAAATCTAAAAAATTAAATGTGTTAGATTAGACTTGGTTAGTATAAATCTCAAACCTACAAGGCAAAGATTAGACAAAGAAAACACAATTTAGTAAAACCAAACAATAATAATTTAGAAACTTTAAAAAGATTTAAACCTCTATTTCAAGAATTTTCTTAAAAAACTATGTAACTTGAAAGTAAACAGAGAGCATATTTTGAAAATTTAGGATAAAACATGTGGCTTTAAAAAAAAACATAAAAAATGGAGTCTGTATGACCCTAAACCAAGCTCTGAAAGATGTATTATTATCTTGCTACCCTACATAGTGATCATTGATGGTTTTGTGATATACACAATGACTGTGGATGGTCATATATGACCACTGATGGTTATAAAATACCATTGATAGTCTCTATTTAAACCAATGAAATACCATAATTTAGATTATGGCTAAAACAAGGTTAGAAAATTATTTTAAAAGAGATTTAAGCATCCATTATTCAATTTTGAACTTGCATATGGATCTCCTTGGTACGTGGGATGCATTGTGTCCCACCAGGCATGACAAAATGTAGACTTGGATTATGATGTTTGTTATTCAAACATTAGTAAGAATCAATGAAAATACATAAAGAACTCAATAAACAAATCCAACCTATTCGTGTAGGGTTTGAAAATGATAGCAAGAAATAATTAAAATAAAGAAATACCAATAATCTTTAGAAATGGTTCCACCATGTAAGAATGGATCCAAGCGTGTTATCCCCTTGATCTAGAGATCTAGTCTTTATCAACAATGGCTTCTTTTCTTCTCCATTGCCTCAATAAATCTATGCAAAACCTAGGCTCATGATATAAAAATATGAAAATTGCCTATCAATGAAGCTAATCTAAATGCAAATAACACAATAATTAAAACACAAATGATTTGTGGATATATTTTAGCATTATAAGTTTACACAATTTAATCTTTAAAATGATGTACATGGCTCTTTCATTTATAGATTTTTCAAATGGGCTAGGATCAACCATGACCATCCATCTCAATATTGAGATGTGTGGACATGAATTAATCTAATATTTAGAATTAAATCTATAAATATCCTCATGTCAATTTGGAGGAGAATGCATTAACTAGGCATGGGTGACCCATAATCTTGATATTTTATGCATTTATGGCTTATGGATGCCACCCCATAAATGATGTCATTAGGTGATGCAGATATCAAAAATCAATATACAATATTGAAATAATCAATAAAATTAATGGAAAATCCATTTAATCTCTTTATTTCAATTAATTAGCCTTAATCAAGATTAATCAATATATGTGCAATTATTTGGAAATTGGCCCTAAATTAATCAAAATGGCTAGAAAGTCATATTACTAGGTCATAATTTGACTTGAGAAGAATTGGAATTTGATGTTACATGCATTGGAACCATATTCTCATTTATTATGTTGCCAACATAAAATAACAAAGGTACATGACATGTACTAACAAACTAGAATAAAAGAATGATCCAGAGCATAAAAAGGTGAAATCATCATTTTGACTTGAAATGAATTGATCAAAGTTAGGTATCAAATAAAATGCATTGCCCCATTTAGGGATACATTAGCCTAAATCAGCACCTTTTTATGACAAGTTCAAACCATTTAGCATGTTTTTAGTGATTTTTGCCTAATTTTGGCATTTGAGTGCAATTCAAGGAAGATTTACAATTTCAACACAAATAGTGTTAGGAATTGGATGTCTATAAAGTCCAAAAATGCTTCCTTTTTGTAAAGGTTAGGGTCCCTCATTAAAATCCTTTTTTACTAATAATAAAAACTTTTAAGAAACAATGTTAAAAACTAGAAAATGATTGATATATATATATATATATATATATATATATATATATATATATATATATATATATATATATATCAATCATTTTCTAGTTTTTAACATTGTTTCTTAAAAGTTTTTATTATTAGTAAAAAAGGATTTTAATGAGGGACCCTAATATATATATATATATATATATATATATATATATATATATATATATATATATATATATATATATATTGATTTAAAAAATGAAAAATATGTTCTTATAGAAAAATAGAAAACACAAAGAACCCACATATTAATTCAACATAAAATATGATAATAGCCTTCTATACTAAATTTACTAAAATAATTAAAATTATAATTCTAATAAAACCACAAACTTATTTGAAAAACAAAAACATGTTTATGATAAAGAGAACCCATAAATTAAATCAATTGAAATAATGATTTCAGTCTTCTATGATGAATTTATTAAAACATAATTCTAAATAATCTGATTTTAACCTTGAGAAGCAATAGAAAGGTAAAATTTAGAAGAAGAGGTGAAATTAAGTTCAAACTCCCAATTAGAGGAATAATATGAACAATAGGATGATTGATAGAAGAAAGTGAGGTGCAAGTTACACTGGGCATGCCATTATGTAGGCCATGGATCCAAGATAAGTTTGATCATTATTAGAGATATATAATCAAAACAAGTTAACAAGCATGCATATGAAGATCAATCCCTATGATTGGATAAGATCATAAGAAATCATAAACAAACAAAAAATCATAATACAACAACTATACCTTTCTAATGGGTTTACCTTCCAAGCCGGATTATAAGAGGAAAAGGACCAGATTATAGAACTAAGTAGTCTTCAGTGATGTCATTATATCCAAAATAGGTATCACTTATCATTGTTTTATGAATGGTTTTATTAATCAATTGGAAGTTAAAATAATAATAATAATCTCAAGATAATCAATCAGTCAAGATTCATGAGTCTCCTGAATGGAAGATGAAGCTTATATTTATAAAGTGACCAAAATAATGAGAACCATTCATCTTGATTGAGATGGAGGGGTGACAATGATCTTCACATCTCCTTAATTGAGCATGCAAGAGTTTGCATTGATTATGGTTTAGAATTTGTAAATGATTTTTTTATGTTATGCGAATGAGTGTGTAAGTGAGAGTTAAAATCATCTTAACTTGAACACTTTGCCTAGTCATAATATCAATGTGAGACAATGTTGCATTTATTAATTTAATATAATAGATTAATTCCAAAAATTTGGAATTATTATATCAGAAGAAGAAATAGATTGATTAATTAATTAGAAATTAATTAATAATTAGAAGAAAAAAATTAATTAATTAATTAAAAATTAATTAATAATTATAAGAAAATAAATAGATTAATTAATTATAGATTAATAAATAATTAGAAGAAATAAAATAGATTAATTAATCAACAATTAAAAGAAAGGTGACATTTATAATGTTATTTTTCAAATTAATATTTCATTTAATTAACCTTGGAATAATATTTATAAATCATGGAAATGATTTAGGATGTTGTATAAGAAATAAATGATATGAAACAGTGCATTGCCCTAATCAAGGATACACTAAAGTGATTAAGAATGTGCACAATAAATTGTGTGGCCAATTTGAATTAAAATGGTTTTTCATGTATTATATAAAGTCATTTCCATGTGCAATTTAGACATGGAAGTGATAAAAATGAAGTGTCTACAACACCATTCTAGTTTTATATAGTATTGGAGTCGTCAACATGTTTTTAGGATTTCAATGGATGTAATGATTTTGTGCAGTTCCATTTATAGTATAGTAATGCCTAAAGTACATCTACTACAATAAAGTGGTTAAAATTATAGTAGTATGATAAGAGTATCCTCTACAGTCAGTGATACCTCATCCTCCAGCCCCACCACCACCATCACAATTGGTTGATACACATATTCAATAAAATTATTCAGGGAGGGTCAATACACTTATTTAGGGTGATTATTTTGAGATGTTTGATACACCTATTAAAAATTATCATATAGAGTCAAATTTTACAAATATACAAGATCTATCTGTAAGGTGGGCTATTCCATATCAATTACATCATAGAGCTACTTAGAGACCACAAAGGGTTCCATACTCTATAATACATAATAAGTTAATGTTGTAAGTAGTTCAATGTGTTCCAATGTGAACATAAGTAGTGAGACACCTCTTACTACATAATAGATACCATAGAATCCTTGAACTTCTATATCTATTCATAATACCTAAAGTTTTACAAGATTTGATCATGATAGACATGGTACACTACATGAGTCCCTATCCTATTCTGAATCATTCCAAATTGATAATTCCCAATTGTGATATATTATCCCTCCACCACCTAGTATATACACTTCTCATAGCTCTCCCATTGAGTTGATATTTGGCTATTTTTTTCCCCAAGTTTAAAATATACTATAAATACAAAAAATAAAACTATCAAAAAATTCAAAAGCATTCAAATATTCAAAAAAATTAAAATGAGGACTTAAGGATGACATGATTTCTAGTTTACACTATTTACATGTGTTATTTATGACATGTTTGGTATATGACATATTTGATACATACACACATATATTTCATGTTATCTGAGTGCTATGCAATACATATAGGTAACACATGGACATATAAATGTTGGCTTTCCCTCTACTTAGTGGCCATGTCAATACCAGGGGAATGTTTTTCCACATGTTTCACTATTAATAGGTTATATCTTTCTATGAGATTTTTACTATGCTAATATACCTATATTGCTTACACATGCCTTGCTAGTTACTCATTTCATACACAATTATACATGATATGCAATTATAATATGATGTGGTATTGATATATATGGATGTTGTAGACTATTTTATTGTTATATGCTCCATTGATGTTGTTTTACATGATAGGTTACTTTGTGTGTGGCCCTTTGCCTTAATTGATGTGACATATTTGATGTTCCTTGTTTGTGACAATGTTATGTCCTCTTACATGTGATCCTTGGCCTTATTTTTTATGACATTTTATGTCGCTTATATGTGGCCCTTGGTCTTATGTGTGATGTTAACAATTATTCTTGTTGATATTATTCAAATTAAGGGATGCCATGATATATATCATGCTCTATTACTATGTAGTCTTATTCAGAGATACTTATACTACATGCTTCATCGATACATCTATCTATACATGACACTTAAATTTCATATGTTACATACATACCTTAATTGATATATACATTACTATGATGAAATATTCTCCACATGATCAAATGATATTACATGATGTTATCTTTATACGTGACATGATATAGTTCATTATTATTTTGAGATGAGTGACTTAAAGGATACATACATTATCTCAAAAGGGGAGAATTATGGTGGGCTTGTCAGAGAGATAGAAGCCTCCCTAAATATAAAATTAGAGAAGATTACAAGTTTCACATGTTTTATATATTTAAAGCAATTCAAATATCAGATGGTTCAAATACATGATAGATATTGGCACATTTATAGAGAGTATAGGGACAATGTCATGCACATTCATTCAAATTGTATACATTTGATCAGAGATTCATACACACTTAGATGCATATGCATGGAATATGTAGAATAATTTAACAGAACAAAATTACAAGTTTTAAATACACATACATTTGAGATAAATTTTCTCAAATTCATCATATAGATGCACAACATTCTATATCAATGGTATAGATTCATGGGGAATGAAATTGGTTCATGCATGCATACATAAAAACAAAATTATAATTGAGTTTCAATTGTTATCATCCTATTTCACACTTATCATTTCTACAATCTTGATGGGGGTATGGTCATGGTTCATTCTCTTTTGATCATGCATTATATACTAAATTGAGTGAAATTACTCAATCAAACATACATAAATTATGGAGGCATGAGTATTGTCCATTCCTTTGCAATCATACATTTTTTTACATGAAAAAAGATTGATTGAACCAAATAATAACATTATAATTGAATAAATAATCCATCTACAGTGGCTCATTAATTTTTGAATGAAATTTACTTGATTAGTTCTCTCATTTACCTAAGTAGTTATTTATTTGAGTTGAACCTAGCTACATGGTTATCTGTCTTTTTTATGCATAGTTATTTGTTTTGGTAAATTATGTAATTTTACCCACATCCATGAGGGTTTTGGCATACTTCCTTTCCAATTCATGATCCTTTATATTTACACAAGTTTGGGGAATAATCACCTAAACTCTCCATTGATTCAATGAGGAAGTATCATCTCCAACAAGTTTCAAGGGAAAAATGATTTTCACCAACACATGTGTACTCTAACCATTGCTCTTTCAAAATTTTAAATTTCAAATTAAGATTTTACATATGGAGATTGAATAATTCATTCTCATTGTAGGCTTTCATGGATCAAAGTTATACATTTGATCCATCTTCCAAATGATAAAGTGTGTTTCAAACAAATAGGTATATTTTATCCTTTTACTCTAGATATTCCATTTATATAATAAAAGGGGGCATTTTTAGACACTACAATATAGTCTTCACTACTTGATAATGACAAGCTTATCACACATTTACCATGATGACTTGAGCACATAAATAAAGTCTTAATATGTCATCCTCTCACATTTACATGTTATCTTATGAATCAACCCTCATTTTTGTTTTTTAGGCACATATAGGAAATTCAATATATATTTGAAAACTATTAATTATCCTCCATAGATATATCTAGACTCTGACTTTAGTCTGTATGTACATAGGTCAATTTTACCAGCCCTAGTCAGTACCTCTAGTTGATATTATCAATATAGTTGAAACCAACATGTTCCTAACAATGGATAGTTTCTAAAATCAAACCCATCCTTAATGTTATACCATTATCCTATCATGTCAATGACATGAGGAATTATTGAATAGGATATACATATAAACAAATCAAGGTCTTATTCAAAAATAACTTAGCAATTAGTTGATATACATATATACATTGTTGCACATTAAGTAAATCTACCATATTATTCCTAAATTTCATACATATAACTAGGATCAATCACAAGACAAGTTTGAAGAATTAAATATACAATTAAAATCAATAATTTTCAAGTACTAAATCAAATTATTATTTGCATACACATAGTGAAGGAACACAATTCCATAACCACACTAGGTGGGAGAATTACACATGGCTTGATTTTCCTTATTGGAAACTTGTATTAGTAGGTAGTATAAAATAATCATGCATGGGTATTTGGGGTCAATAAAATCCATTAAAATTCACTCATTCATAATCACATCTAGGGTTTCAATCCAAATAAAGTTGATTTTTGGATTTGCATATGTCATCAAGGTTTGGGATTGCAAACACTATATAAGAAAACATAATCACATGTGAATATACAATCAATGTGCCATACTTACATGTAGGTTTGTACCAAAAATAAGGTCACTATCAACCAAAACATCTAACCCAATCTTTTGGAATTGAACCAACACATATACTAGATAAATTTCAAAACCAAACAAACCACAAGCTTGATTATCTATAATTTCCATTTCTAGAATATAGCCACAATCAAAAAGTTAACTAGAAAATCTAAGTATCATGATATATTTATCACTTTATATATTTAGAAAACTCCCTTATTAAATCAAAATAATCAATCTCAGTATTTTACATTTACAGGTATGCTTGAATTCCATATCTATTGATCTAAAATATATTTCAAAGTTCTATCTTAATTAGATTAATTTAACTTATTAATCCAAAATAGGGTAAAACACCTTTCTTTTTTTTTCCAAGTAATTTTCCATTATGTTCCATATTTTGTGCATACTTGAGTCCAAGTCAATATATTTTCAATTATTTATGAATAATACCAATACTTGTTTAATTTATATGTATGACACAATAGTCATTCCTCATTAGCTGTTTACATTTATCTACACTTGGTATTTATTATATGTTTATTAAAACAAAATTTGGTATTCCCTACTCTTGAGGAGTGGTAAAATTTTGTCAAATGTTAGAAAAACTCATGTCATCTCTATATTCCCTATGGAATGTTGGTGTAAAATTTATCTTGGACAACATTCCATCTATGCAGTAATCATTTTATTCAATATATTCTTTAAAATTACTACAATCACCATATTGAAATGTTTGTAGTTAGTCCATTGGAATAACTTGTTGAGGTGCCAATATAGTTGGTTGGATTTGATTAAAATGAGGCAAACTAATATTTTAGGGCTAAATCTATAATAATATTTAAATGTTACATCATGTGTAAGACTGAATATGATTCCCGCATGTATGAAAATCAAGCATCTAGATATTGTGGATGGGATGACTCTTACATCATGGATTTATGTTAGTGTAGGTATTTATTTTCCTTTAT
The DNA here is from genome assembly GCA_037957365.1 of Torreya grandis. NCBI lineage: Eukaryota > Viridiplantae > Streptophyta > Pinopsida > Cupressales > Taxaceae > Torreya > Torreya grandis. The sequence continues at coordinate 1,374,792 of JARHVA010000875.1, forward strand.
CATGTTATTTAGGATTTTCCTACACTTGTGATATTATCTTAATTTGGTTTTCACATCATAGGGAGTTACCTTTATTGTCCTATTTTAGCTAGTGGGAGTTACTCCTTTGACTAATTGACCAGCTATTAAGGGTTTGGGAATTTCCATTATTCTAAGGGGAGTTACACATTTACTCACCTATTTGTACATCTATCATGAGTGAGCTATTTATGGAGGATTTAATTTTGTTTACACTAATAAATGTCTTTCTCATAATTGATTACTCATTTTCCATTATTATTGTGTTTAAGCATCAGTACATTCATTGTTCTAACTTTGATCATAGTAGAATATCCCATATGGTATCAAAGTGTTGGGTTGGGTAAACTATTTATTTGGTTTTTCTATTAGAGTTTTTATGCAATTATGAGTTTTTAATGTTTGCAAAAAAGTATCTACAACATTGTTATTTGCATTTGCATATTGGTTTTTGGTCTTGCATGCTATGTTTCTACTATTTTGGTGGTAATAGTAAACCTACTATGGCAAGTTTGTGTTTTTTTGATGTTCTCTCTTGAAACCTTGGTCAAGTGGAGTAATCATGTTATGCCCTCCTTCATAGCAGTCATCATATTAATTGATGTCTTATGGCCTACATCCTACTACCAATTCCAAATCATTCAATGCCTCCTCCACTCCTACCTAAATTTTAGTGCATCCTTCACCCAATTTATCTTCACATGACCTATAATATTGATTTTATTTGCACCATAGGAGCCTGCCAACATAGATTTTTCCTAGAATAAAAAATATTATTCCTATAACTAGTTTTCCAAACTATGTAACTAGTCCACCTTAGTGAGGCTCAATTTGCCTGATCCTTACTATTGAAACAACTATGCATGATGTTCAATCAATGTGTTTCTAAGTCACAGCACATAAGGTGATTACAAAGAGGCCATTACATATTTTTTACATATGGATTGAAAATACTCTTCACCTATTGTTCCACATTTGTTTGTTTTGGGGCTTGGATTACATGTTCTAATTGACCAAGCCACTCACATGGTCTATTTTTTTGGTGGAAGTCATTTATCATTATAGTATAGACTCTGTATTTGCTCTTGTTTGACACTAAGATGAATATTTTAAAAGGAAAATAGCTTTCATCACCCATTTTCTCCTTCACTTATGCTAGAGATATGAGTTTTTGATTGAACCTTGAGGTCCTCATTCCTCAATGTTGATGGTGGTAGACTATTGAGATCCTATGTCATTCTTCCTTTCCTTTCTATGATCTGATCTTCTATCTAATTTATTTTATCCTTAGGTGATTACATCTAAAGCATGGTTTATCTCTTTCTCAAGTTGTTATCTCCACAACAATGCTTATCTATATTCCTCAAAGTTAAGTCTATTAAATTAAAATTTGTTCCCAAAAAACTTAAAATTATATTTTAATTAATTTTCTTTTTTATAAAATAGTTGTTTTATGTTCACAAAAGGAAGGTTTTTTGATAGGATACACATATGAGTGAATAGGATAATTGGATAAAACTATTAATTTTATTGAGGAGGTCATAAATTCAATTTCAGTTTCATTGACTAGATGGAAGGCTATGTTCACTTCCTATCCACCTATGCATTTAAAATTTTAGTGAAAATTTATTAAATAGATAATTAATGATGAGTAATGTAATCTTCTATAACTTTTCATTGGCAACTAAGAATTGAGTGTTGTATTTTTCAAAATTGCATGTTTTTCATCCTCTTTCTAATGGTCTAATTTGTGTTTTAAACGCACTAAAGTTATAAAGTGCTATATTTTGGGGGTTCCCTACTTGGCCATATTTTTTCACTTGTAGCTCTTGGATGCATTATCAATAGAGATTGATGTCCCTCTAGTTTCTCTTACTTGCACATTGATCACTCAAGACACATTCTTGATTGTGTCTAACATTTATACAAGTGTGTTTTTACTTGGAACATTATGGAGTTCACTACCATTTATTATGAGGGGTTATTATGTGGTGATGTGTTTTTATTTCTTTTCTATGCTCTTTTTTTATACATTGTGATGATTCATGTACTTAATACTCATTTGGACACATTTTTAGTTATGTCTAATTTCCTCTTCATGAGCATGTATTGTTCTTGTAACTAGGGGCCATTACAGTTTGTATTGTGTAGTTGTGCACTTATATGACGAGGAGACTTTTTTTACACTAGTTTTTATTCTTTGGAAGACCAAATATGCTTCTTGTCATGATTACATAGAACACTTACTCATAATCAAGAATAGTATTCCATTTCTATATGGATATATTCCTACTCCCACTGATCTTATTCAATTTATTAAGTGAGATAATACTTATGATAATGTTCTTGGTACATTATTATTACATGTTTCCATCAATCTTCATTGCCATGTGGAATAAACATCATGTACCTAACCTATTTGGAGCATCCTAGAGTCTATTTTTAAAGATCCTACTGAGATTTACATCACACCTACTCTTTCACTTCCTATTGTCTCTTCTAAGACTATTGTACTCTCTCTTCCTACTTCTATTTCCTATAACAACACATCTATGGTGGACATTGATCTTATTTATATCAAGCCACCACTTTAATATGAGATTATACTGTACCTTAATTATCCCATTACATATTATAATTTTGTTCCTATGTATGATGTTTCTCATTTAGATCCATCACAAATTAGCACTTTGGAGGACTCTACTATTTCTAGTGAGAGTACACCTTGTGATAACATTTATGACTCTTCTCTTACTATGGATATTCAATCTATGGATTTGTACGATTCATATATATTATCTTATTAATCTTTGAGGGTTATTGAGTTGTTCTCTCCACTTCTGATGGACATTCTTTCCATGAATGTTCCATGTCATTCTTCTTCATCAGACTCACTTATACTTGATGGAACTTATGATATTAAACACAATTATAAGACTAAGGACTATTATTCTAAAAAAAATGACTAGAGTAGTGATGTGTACATAGCTCCACCATCTCTATATCACCTTTAAAATATTGAGGAGTTATTTCCTGATCCACCTACTATTGACCATTTTTGACCCTCAGGTCAAAAAGGTTAACCCATATAAGTAAACATTTACTTGTCATGTATCCATACCTTGTTCATAGTCCATTCCATGCCTTGTGATGTCTTAAAATGGTCTTTTAAGGTCTTTTTATAAAAATTTAAGGTTAATTTGACAATTTTAAGGTAATATTTTATGTTGGTCTTATGCTAGTTCATCTATGTCATGGTGTGAAAGGATGGATTAAAAATGTGTCATAGGTCCATAGGTTTTTCTTCAAGTCATATTACCCCTTAATAACCTTTCATAAACATTTCATACTTTTTTGGAGATATTAAGGTAATTTTAAAAGTTTAAGGTAAAGTTTTATGCAAGATAAAGTGCATATAACTAACTCCAATCTTGTCAAAGTTGACCAAAAGTACATATCTATACAAATATAATTGCCAAAGTTATTATAGGAGTTATCTAACTTGAAAATATGTTAATGATGTCATATTGTATGAGTTTTATAGGTTAACTATTCAAAAGAGAGAAAATCACTCTAAATAAGGAATTTATAGGTACTTACATGGACCAAGAAGCCTCACTTTTAGGTGAAAATGGTTTAAGAGTTTCTTTTCAACCTTATAAGGACAAATACTAGATTGGATTATATTTATAGGCTTATAGAATGCAAAAAAATCTTCCTTCCCTCTATCACTCCCTTGGTAAGCTCACAAAGGTTAATTTTATATGCTTAGTAAAGATGGGAGAGAGAAAACAAGGGCTTGAGATCTTAACCAAATATGGGGACTCTAATGTCCTTGAGATTCCATGAATTATTAAATATTTTAAGGGGATAGGATTTATGAATGATTTATAATAAGTTAATGTGGTCTTAAACCTTAAAAAACCCTTCAAGCTCAGTTTTAGTAGGCATGAATGATGTTTTGAACTAGTTATTACAAATTAAGAATTTTGGGGACTTATAGAAGGTATGATACACCCTCTCACACCATATCCAAACACACCTTATGTTGGATGGTGGACCCTAATCTTATTTTAATTCCTAGTTATTGATAGGGTTTTTTTTTTTTTTTTTTGGTGGGGGGGGGGGGGGGGGGGTGTAATGGCCCCCCATTAGGGTTTCCACTTGTGAAAAATGCATTGTAAAATATATTAATTTTGTAGTTAATCTGGACCATTCACTATTAGGTTTTAGATTTAATGGTAGAAATTATGTTATTGAATTTTTACCCTAATATGTAAACCTCATTTGATATGAGGGAATTGTAATAAAGGAAAAATACTATGTGAGAGTGAAGAGGATTTACAGTGGATGTATTTTAGGTTTTTCCCTTCATTTTGTTAGAATGAATATGAGAAAAATTGGCTATTTTTGTGTGGACGTAGCCCATATTGGGTGAAACACATTAAATTTGTGTCTCTATTGTGTTGTTTTTTCTAAATTTTAGTTATGTATTTATTAATTAATTTTTTTTTGTTCTATATTCCTAAAACCTTGCATGTGAAAGCTTTGAAATATTAATAACACTCACATAAGGTCAGGTTGCAGGTATAGGCAAACTTTCTTAATGCCTCTAGCATGTTAAATGTGTTAAAAACATTACAAAACATATAGATATCAACCTAAATATATTTTAGATTATGTGAGAGGATTAAATAAGTAACTTTGGATCCAAATCAATAAATTTAATGATCCTTTTAGGTGAGATAATAAAGTCTCAGATTAACTTGACAAGTTTATATAGGTCATATGAATAGAAGAAGTAAAATTTGCCTTGAATATGAAGGTTATAGTTTAAATTAAAGTGTAGAGGAATCCAAAAAATATTATGAGAGTGATAAATTCCCTAAGAGAAATAAAAATTCTCATATTGACTCCTTTTGCTTATAAGTTCATTTGGAAGGCAGAATTATAGGTTTGTCTGAAACAGGTGGAGAAATAGCCTTTGTACCTTAAGTAAAACTCAAGAAAAAACATGATAAGTATTATTAGGAAATAGATATTATTATTAAGGTTTGAAAAGACTAAAACTAGCCTCATAAAAGGTTTTAAATAGTGAAATGTAGATCTATAGGTTTGTAGACCTGTAGGTCTGTATTCATGTAAAATGCATGCTTAATAGATGAGAATAATGTTGGATTTGATTTTGAAGTGAATTATTTAAGGGTTATAATTATTCATAAATCATGTATGAAAATTTTTACCTAGTAAAAATATAGAATCCAATTTATAATATGTGGTTTTAAGGACTAATTTTCAAGAAGTCTAAACCTGCCACCTAAAATCAACCCTGTGTGTAAGCTTTTGAAGAAATATTAGTTATACGAGTAGATGCAAGCACAAAGAATATAATAAATAGATTAAGGAAAATTTATATAGTTTTTAAATAATATAAAAAGTTTTAAGTTATTAGTTAAAATGTTTTCCATTACCAAAAGTGCATCTAGGCACCTAATACACACCTACAACCAAGAGACTCTTGGTACAAACTATTAGAGCTACTTGAGAAGATGCAATGTATTTATATGAGAAATTATTTAGAGTTAAAAAATAGTATGAATGGAATAAAAAATTATCATAAATAAATAAATAAATTTTAGATAGGATGATCAAAATAGAATCACCCTAAGCCTATAGTCACACAGAATCCTACAGTCAGGCCTGTCTAGTCTTGTTGAGATAGGTGCCTAATTGGTTTGAAGGTAAAAGGTATTTGGGAAATAAAAATCATATGAAAATCACTCTTAAATTTTATAAGTAACCTTAAATATAATATTCAAGGCTAAGGAAAACAATATCAAACTATGATAAGTATGTTTAGTCCTAATAGGCCTAAATTCACAGCACATAGGCATGTATGTGTTAGATTGTGAAGATAATGGTATATGAAAGTAATATGGGAACATAAATTTATTTTATAATATGATTATTAATTCAATTAAAACATTATAAGATGTTTTTAATCCCTTCAATAGATAATAAGTGGTCAAATACAGTCAGTTAGGGTCATTTACATTGATGTTATAAACCCTAGGCATGGTCTAATGAAGGTTAAAGGAGGTATAATGAAGTAAAATTGTAATAATACCATTGAATCAAGTAAATATGGATGATATAGACCTCACTAAGGTGTTTGAGATCAAACCCAATAATTCTTACCTCTTTTCACTCGCTTGTCTCTCCTTTACCTCACCAAAGCCCAGTTTACTAGCCTGAGAGGCAATAACTTTTGCTCAGATATCCTATGAAAATTTTCATTGTGCCCAAATATCTTAGTGGTGTTTATTATGGTTTATTCCCTAAAATTTTAGGCATTGGATCTCAGGTCAATGGCTTCATCTTTATGAATCATTACTAAGACTCTAAAGCACTCATAGGCTACTAAAAAGATTAGTATTGACCCAATGAGAGAGAGTGATCTATTAAGAACTTGAAAATAATTGTATTTATATTTAAACCAATTTTAAATAATTTCTTAGTCAAATAATAATCTCACCATGAAACTTTCTTGTACCTATAACTATATGAACTCATTAAATATTGTGTTTTTATGAGTTTTTACACTCAAAATAAGGTATTTGACCTCATGGGTAGATAAAAATATTTGGAGAGGATGGATTGAGGTTTATTAAATACATGAAGACAAAAAATACATACATATAACCCTAAAATTACTTAAACAAGTCTGATTTTTGAAGGCAATGTGAAAAAGTCTTACAAAAGGCTAGGATTTTTTTACCATTTCATGTCTCACCTATCTACACATGGTCTCAGGTCCTCAAATTTGACATGGAACATGGTAATGGAATGGTAAAAATTAATAAATTAATTATTCTTAGTTTCAAAAAAAAATTGATTAGATTATAGCCAAAACTTAGTTTTTAGGCCTAGAAGCCTAATTAAGGCCTAATTAGAGAGATAAAATAGGATAACAAGTGTACTTGCACTCAATATTTTATCATGAAATTTATAATGTATCTATAAAGGAATAATAGGTACTAAAAATATTCATATTTTATCAATATCATATATACATTCTTTTACACAAGGAGCTTTGTTTGTTTTTAGGGTTACAAGGAATTGAAGGCTATTGAAAGTTTTAGGTGAAAGATGAAGTCCTTAGGAGTGTTTGATGCTTCAAAATGGGTTATTTTAGGTCTATTATGATTTATATAGGTCATCCACGAAGATAATTTTCACTCATAATGGTGGAATCAATATTTGTTGCTTGAAAGCAAAGAGAGCTATAGTGGAACTAAGGGGTTTGAAGGCACTTAAAGAATTAATTGATGATCGCCACTAAGATTTCAGTTTGGAGAGATCCCAAGTAGATTAAAGGTGTAAAATATGAAGTTATAAGGTATTCAAGATGATTTTATGACCAATAATTCCATGTGTCATTCCTCACAATCCAAAATAATGGGAAATTTGAAGAAGACAAAGGTGTCAAGCAAAGTTTGAAACTCTTATGCCATTTGGATGAAGAATCATATTCAAGAGATCAAAACTTGTCCTTTGAGATCTTATAAAATTGTTTTCATAATAAAATATTTATTTTAAATATCACTTGACACTTGTCATGGCTCACTTCTATACCCTCCCCTCTCTTCTAGTCTCAACTTTCTCTATAAATTTAGCCTTGATTGCCTTTGTATTCATCCTCTACCTAGGTATGGAAAATACATACCCATTTTTATGACTTTGATCAATGAGAAAATAATAGTTTTACCTCTTAATTTGACTAGTTTTATTATGTTTTCATGACTAGTTGATCTTGTCAAGTGTATTACTTAGTTTTCTTTGGCATGTTGTCCTTTTATAACACTCATATGCAGTCTAAAAGATATTTTTTATGTCATGTGAAGTGTTGAGGTTAAGTGAGTTGTCTATTCATTAGTGTCATTTTATACCTCTTGTTTAGTCCTCATATCCCAAACATATATCACAACCTTCATGTTAAATGTTGATGTAGAGAGGCAAATTAGGAGTAGTGTGTGTTCAGGTTAGTCTTATGGTTGATATGCACATGCATATGGTTGGTATTGGTCAATTATTTTGGTGCATCACCTCCATTAGAATAGTTTTCTCTCTTTTCCTAACAAGTTGATAAATTAGTGAGGGAGTCTAAATGATACATCAAGGGGATTTAACCCTATAACCTAGAGATTCAATCCATCTAAAGGTAACCCATAACCTAGGATTGTCTCCATGTTACCCCAAATTTGGAAGGCTTAAACAATATTCCAAGGGTGAAAATTTAGGTGATAACACATACCTTTATTCCAATTTAGACATTATAGGGTGCAAGTATATTTATTTAGGACTCATTAGACATCGGGTAGTCTAATACATAATTACAGGGCAATCTATAGTCCTTCATGGCCTCTGCTTTCATTTCACCCTCATTGCATAGAGAAGTTGTCCCTCTTATTATGCATGAGGAAAACAGTTCATTATATATGGGATACACCTTGGTTGGAAATCCATTAGGCACTTGGAAAACTTTTTCACTACTCTAAGGTGATTCACTCTTCACTACACCTACTTCTTACAAGTTCACTTCAATGGTATTAAATTTAGATCTTGTGCATAATCTTTCCATACCTATGCCATGCCTTATTTTTAGACCTCTTTAAAAAATATTCATATTTTTGCCTTCGTATTCCATTATGGAATGGGCATAATTTTGGTATACACCTCATTTTATTCCTTTGGAAAAAGTAAGAAACATTATTTGATGTGGATGGAGCTCTTTCAGTCTTGAGGTAGAGGATCTTGTTATCTACATTAATCATATTATGAGTTATACTTGAGTAAAAATAGTTTTAAAATCATATTATATGGGGATTTTTTTCCTCTATCTTCTTCTTAAGCTTTTTTTTTTTTGTTTTTTTTTTTGGGGGGTGGGGGTAGGGGGGAGTTTTTTCTCATGGGTTTTCTCCTTTTCTCTACATTATGAGAGTTGATTTATACATGGGTACCTCATTATGCCTTGTTGCCAAGACCCATTTCTTCCACCCACCTAAGTTGTGCTTACTATTGGGGCATTATTTCAATTATTTATTTTCCTTTATTATCTTATTTAAGATCTCTTACACTTGTGAGATTATCTTTCTTATGTGTACACATTATATGGAGTTACCTTGACTGTCTTATTTTAGATAGTGGGAGTGACTCCTTTGATCGGTTGACCATTGATCAACTATTATAGGTTTGGGGGTTTACACTATTCTATGGGGAGTTACACATTTAATCACCTATTTTTACATCCAACACGAGTGATTTTTTCATGGAGGATTTTCTTTTGTTTGCACTCATCAATTTATCTATCACAGTTACTTACGCTTTTTTCATGATTGTTGTGTTTAAGCTTTAATACATTGAATGTTATAGCTTTGACCTTGGTGGAATATCCAATAATTTAAGGTATCCTAAGTAATATATAAATCTCATATCATTAAGTATAACTTAGCACTATGTGGATTCAACATTAGGTCTAAGAGATATTTCAATGTAATTATTCCATGCACCTTTCTCAATTGATAATTAAAAACCTTAATGATCATTTCTAAGTTTGTGAGGGCTTGTTTTATAATTCAAAGTTGTATAAGAAATGGCTCACTAAAATTTTCTAAAATTAAACCATTATCCAAGATAATGCTTCCAATCTAAATAATTTTTAGTATAACTTGAATATACAAGGGTAAATGTTGATCCAGAATAAATTCTAGAGGTAACTCATCATTTATAAAGGTGATAAAGTTCTCACTATCTATAAAAGATATAATAATAAATGTAAATTTATAGGTTTGAGTATCGATTGGAAAATTAGTGTATTATAATGCCTAATAAATAATATATTTGTAAACATTAAACCTCATAAGTAGCTAAAGAATTGATATCTTTGATTGAGTGTTATTAAGTTGATCTAATCATAATATTTAGTAACTTTCACTTTAAGCTTGGAATTTTAAGTAATATTAGGAGGTATAGGAGGGTATATAACACTATTGGCTCTATTATTATTTTTTGTAACATGGTTTACATCATAATAAGTCATTATACATAGGTAAATTCATGAATTCATGCAATAAATGTCAACATGAGGTACTAAAGAAAGTTAATGAATAATAATGATATCAACTTATAATGCATTACTATGACATGAAACCATATCATGCCTTAAAACATATGATAATAATATATGATATGTCATTGAAAATAAAAACTTGGGAATTGAAAAATATTTTTATACTATCAACATCATGATACCAAATCATACACATAAGGTAGGAATATGCCATGTAGATAACACATTTGAAGAGCATGAATAAATGTTAACATATACATAAATACACAATATTTATAACAAAGTGAAAAACTAGGGAGGGTTCGAAATGAAACAAAATAAAATTTGAAAAAGGAATAAATAAGATAAACAATATTGAGAATGAATGGTAATATGGTATAACACAAACCTAAACCAATACAACATGATGGAAAGAGACAAAATGTATCTCTATAAAGTAAAAAATAATTAGGGATAACAATATTTGTCATAAATTAACAAACCTATAGTAAAGGCAACATTAGGATCAATCAAAGGGTCACCCTGATGGAAGGGCACACAAAGGAAAGGGTATAGGAAACCCTATAAAAACATAAGATCCTATTGATGTAGGTTTTATGTATACCACAATTAATGAGGTATCCTGTAATTTTTTATGATATCAATTGAGGTAAACTCCATTATAGGGCATGATTTGTAGGTATGTGGTCTTTGAAAACCTATTAATGGAATATTTGGTAGGGCATGCATGTTATTAACAAGGTTTTTGGACATAGATGTAGCCTCTAAAGGATAGTGAATCTCTATGTGAATTAGATGTATGGTTGGATTATAATATAAAGTGGATAGACCTCAAAACAAACTTTAAAATGAGGGAAGGGAGAGGTAGAAAGGAAAGCTTCTATGGTTTTAAGGAATCACTTCCCTGGTTGGTTTTTAAAAGGATAAGTACTTTCAGAAACTATGCCTATAGCTAGTAGCAATTGCACACACATATTCAAATGTGGATAAGAAGTTAAGGAGATAATGATGCAATAAATTAATAGGCTTGAGATAAAGGTTGCTTCTTTTATGGCATCTATTGTACACTCTCACTCAAGAGATTATGACTCAGTCTAGTGAATTATTTGAGGTAACTATAACACATACATAGAAAACTACATCAAAGAAAGCACTCATGCACATTAAAAATTATGAATCAATAAAATTATTTGACTTAATCAATATAATTTACCAATCATATAATATATTTTGCACATATAAGATGAGTACATCAATGAAGACAATCAAGAATCCATTCACAACTATTGCACACTAAAGATTATTTAAACATATAACCAAAAATGTAACATCTAATTACATAGAAATCAGAGAGAAAATACTCAAACGCATGAAGTTAAAAATGAAAATTTCTTTGGTCCTTTGTATTCAAAATATTTTTACTTAAATCCAAGTTGGGTTATAATTGTTTAAATAGGCTTGGGGAAGGGGTCACCTCATCCTCCAAGTTCATGCAAGGTCATTATATGTGATAGTCAGAACTTGAGTTCAAACTATGGTCAAAAAATGTGTAAGATTCCAATTATAATTATAAATTTAAGTTATCCTTTTCAAAAGCTATGCAGCATGTGTATGTGTATAAAGATAAAATCCACTATACAATTATAGCTTGAATTGCGTGAAAACTACAAACATATGCAAAAATTGACAATACCTCCTTATATATGTTTTGAGAACAACCATTTGATATCTTAAGATACCTTAAAATGTAGTTAATACATGCATGAGGGACAAGTATACCTTTACCACTGCTTTAGAACTAGGGACACAATTTAACTATGCATTATATATTGCCTATGCATTTACAGAATAGAATATTCCTTATCAAAATGTTATACAAGATTAGTTAAAAAAATAATATAACTTAAATGTGAGACCCAATGTTTATCAATAAATATAAATAAGGTGTCAAAAGATATATATATATTCTATCCATAATTCCATGCCATTCTATTTACCAACTTTCAAAATGTGACTTTTGCCTTTAGGACACACATCAAAACCTTATTGGGTTTATATCTTTGAAAAGTCCACCTAGGACTCACACCATTGATATTATGCATGATGGAATATGAACATTCACCTTGGTAGCAACACAAGACCTCTGTGTACCTTATAGTCATAGCTCAAATGCCTTTATGCCAAGTGGTAGTCTTTCACTAGTTTTGAGACCTTTGAAAAGTCCATGTTGATCTCATACTATTAGATCATCTATGCTTGAGTTAATGTGGTTTATAGATCTTAGTACTTTGAATCATTAACTCCTATGAGCTTTGACACTTGTCACATCTTGCCTTCCTTTATGGGTCCTTACAATTTCTCTATCGATCTTATATGTATTGGGCTCCCATGATGGTGACAATTGTCACCATCACATTTGTTTTAATAAATCCTTTATGTTGAGCTTAATTATGAATCATTAGATATTCAGTATGAAAGTTAACATATACCATAGATATAGATGTTTGACCCTTTAACTTTTGATGAGCTTGACATTTTTCACTTTCAGGTTCACTCTTACACAAAAATGACTTAGCATATATATATATATATATATATATATATATATATAAAACTTTAGACAAAGGTCTCAAAAAAATAACTTAGGACATATATTTAACCTAAGGTTTTATTCATATTAATAAATACAAATAAACCTTAGGATAAGTCTAGGCTAATGTTTTTAAAAGTGATCGTGCATGTGTCACTTGGCAGCTCTCAGTGCTTTCTGAGATTTTTGAAAATTTAATATTGATCTCAAATCATTGATCATGTTTTTATGGATCAACATTGTCTACTGATCTCTATTAAGTGTTCTTGTGATAGTGACACTTTTCACCATTGCTCACTTTTTGCTCTATGTGTATACCACTTAGTAGCTTTGTGAGACTTTTGATCTTTTGGCTATTGACACTATCCTCACACCATTGATGTTTATGTACTAGGATCTTATGATGGTGACACTTGTCACCATCATGGGGATTTGTAGGTCCTTTAACATTTCAACATTTTACTTGCTTCAATATATCTTTGGTATGTGAGTTAACGTGCACCATTGGATCTTGGCTTGGACCTTGACTTATACTTTGATCATATGGGTATGCCAATTGATATATCTCTATTAGTCCATTCTTGAGAGCATAAAATAAAAGACCTTACATAAATATTTTGGCCTAAGGTCTTAGTTGTATTAATAAAATATGATCATGACTTAGGCTTAGAATATATAAAAGAGACCCTGCACTAATTAGTCCAATGAACATAAGTTATTAAAGACTTACCATAAATATTTTAGTCTAAGGTCTGAGTTGTATTAATAAATATGAATTGGACTTGGGATAGAATCTTAAACTAAGTCTATAGTAAAGTGATTGAATATAGGGGTGCCACTTGGTAGCTCCATAGGGCTTTTAGTCTATTGATCTTTTGACTCTGAGGAAGGGTCCATAAACCATTGATATTTCATCTAGGCTCCTAAGATGTTTCCACTTGGTACTCTTGTGGAGTTATGGTAGTAGGGTATTCGGGTTTATATTGGGGACTGATTTTTATAAAAGACACAACAAAAAGCCTAAAGACCTATTTTTTATTGGAAAAAATGTCTGCAACATGATCATAAGGATCTAAGGGTCTATAAAAAAAATGTACATGATAAAAATCCCGCAATATTACAATGCTTTGGGGAAATTATTTTGGGTATTGGTTTTAAAGAAATTATCATGGGGAAATTATTTCAAGGAAATTATTATAAGGAGATTTTTTGGATAATTATCCTGCAATATTTATATCATAGGACAAAATTATTGATAGAATTCAGTCACTTCAAGGAAATTATTTTAGACAAAATGTTTGAAAAAATTATCTCGATAAAGATAAGTTTGATAGAGTTACGACAAAAAGATTGATATAAATTAGTTTTTAAGAGGAAATTATTTTGGACAAAAATGTCCATAATAATTACCCTGAAGACCAAATTATTTTAGAACAAAAGTTTCAAAGACAAAATCCCAAATGAAAATAAATGTTGAAAATATAAAACCCAACAAGTTACCAAAACATAAAACTTGAATATCAAACCTGTTAGATAAAATATTTGAACAAAAAGCTTGATGAGTAAAATCTCTAAATAAATTCATCCAAATTGCATAAGTCCCAAAAACCTATGTAGTTCAAAAACTCCTAAAAGTTATTAATAAAGTTAGTCTATAAAAACATAATACCAATGCAATTTTTCCAAAGTATGAAAGACCAATAATCAATCTTTTCCTAGAATTTGAATAATTATATATAAGAGGGGCTCAAAGTCAATACCATAATATAAAAAAAGTGGGTCCTCATTTCCCTATGGGAAAAGTGATTGTGTTGGGTACAACAAATAGTGACTCAAGGGGAAATACTTTTGAGAATTAAAGAACCCATAACTCTAGTTATCAATCCTTAAACTAATCATGAAGTGTGTCACATAAGAATACTTAAACTAAAAACATGAAAGAGACTCCTAAGTTAATTCATACAACATACTTGCCTTCTAATTTCTTGTATCTATTTATGTCAAACATGGAGTTCAATTAACCCCTTCTATGATGAGTTTTTTAAAAGCTTGATGAAGATATAGGTTTTGTTTTAGTATCTCTTCAAGCTCATTAAATCAAGGGAAGCTTAGGAATTTCTCTACTTCCAGCTAGGCATCTATAGCCTCAATAGAGATATCTTAGGTTCCTTTTCTTCTCATTCTATTATCATGATGTGTGGTATATTGACCTGATTTCATCATGTGATTCTTTTGATTTTCTTTAAATTTTCTTTTGCCCATTGTTTCTTTTATTCTTAAATGGAAAGATAAGATTTATAACCCTAGTGATCTAGTATAATTATAAAACAAATCATTACTAGAACATCACTACTAGCCACATCTATACCTAGAATTATCATTTCCAATAGGCATTTAATGTGATAAGTGCATTTGATCTAATAAAATAAGAAAACTTTATAAAATTTTATGAAGTAATATGAGATCAAATTCCATGTTCTTGGTAAAATTATTCAATTTTGACAATATCCAGAATGGTTAATGATTACATACCTTTATCTTGAAGACTCAAAACACAAAAATATGTCCAATCTGTAAACTAGTCCCAAATTGCCAAATTTTTAATTTTCCCCCTTTCTACAAGTCATAAGATTAATTGGTTTGGATATTTAGTTTGGATATACTCAGAGCAAACATAATTTTGATTGTCAGAGAAATCAATGAACAACTAATCTATAAATCAAGAAATCTAATCTAAGAAATCAAGAAATCTAATCTAGAAAAGCAGGAAATCTAATCTAGAAAAGAAAAATGATAGAAAATAAGAAACCTAACCTAATCATAATCTAAAGAAAACCCAAAAAATATGGGGGATGGATTTGGAAACTTTTTTTGGTATGCTTCTCACTCTTTGGTAATAACAAGGTTTTCCCCATTAAAGTTATGAGATAAGGAGACACATCCTTGTATTCATTAAGTAAAATTTTGCACTTTTCCCTCATTCTGTAAAATAAAAAATTAGGGTTACTCATTGAAACATCCCTGACACAATAAAAAAATAAAATTATAAAAACCCACCATTATTACTCATGTATTTAGGAGAAAATACTCGAGACATGTAATCACAACAATTATAACCTGGCTAAGAGGTAAAATTAAACCAATAATCACTAGAATTGTAACGGTACATAACCTAAGTTACAATAGTTGTGTTTATCTGCAATGAAGTCCTTAAGGACACCCAATCTTTATTAGATTCATCTTAGCTTAAAAATGGGTCAATATCTTGGGAATTAATAAGTTATGGAACTTCATCATTTATACTAACATTATTAGCAGAACCTACTTTAGATAAATAATCCTCATAAGTGTCTCCTAAGATGGATATTAAATATGACCTATAGTCTTGAAAGTCATCATCCTTTGTCAACTAGGGCTCACTATTTATGATTTTGAGAGATTCATTAATTGTTAATTTTATAGATATCATCCCATCCACTACATATTATTGATCTATTTGCTATTGTTATTTTGAATTGGTATGCTCTGGAAGATATGCAACTTCATGGGCATTGTATGTGTAATCAAAGGTCTTTGATTCAATACCAAATGATTTTTATGTCCACATAGACTGGGGTTCTTGGTCAATCACAATAATCAATTGTAGTGTCCTACACATTAGAGTTAGGTACTAAATTAAACTCAACATATATCAAATCAGGGCATGAGCATTTATGCGAATTAATTCCATTTAAAGGGAACTTAGAAATAGAATTATAATTATTGGGGAAAGCCAACATACCTTTTTTATCTACCTTATGATAAAAATACATACCTAACTCAGGCATAACATAATCTAAAATCTCAACATTGAGGCTTGCATGATGAGAGGAGAATAAGTCAGGAATATAATCATCAAACGAGTCTTCTAATAGAAATTCCAATGCAAAATAGTAATCATAAGAGTTATAAATTCCATATTTAGAGATAATATCTTCATTTTTAAGTGTGATATAGGAATTTGATTCAAGAGAAGATGATTATTATGGTGTTAGTAACAAAATGAAAACAAAATAAAATAAATGCACTAATAGCATAACATCTCTAGGCCTAGACACTAGGGAGAGCTTAGTTAACAAAATAAAATGAAAAACACAACTAAAAAGAAAGGAATGGAAACATAAAAATTCTTTCACCTTCCTTGGATGCTCTAAATTCCTTTGTAGTGGTGGCTTGCTTTGTTTTATGCTCATGAAGTCCTTGGCAATGGAAGCTTGGTTACCTCCATATCCCCTTGGCACCTTTGGCTTGTGGCTTGGCTTGGCTTGAAATCAATTTGGAATTATAAATTTGTATAATAAAATCCTTGAATATATTTGAGCATAATAAATTTGCACTAAAATATCTTTAAAATGATGTGGTAAGGCCTCCTATTTATAGATTTGTGAGAATGTCTAAAATCAACCTGAACCATCCATCTCAAGATTGAGATGTGTGGTTGAGGATTAATTCAATTTTTGGATTTAATTTTATATTTATCCTCATCATGACATTAGAATAAGTGGAAATTAAGAGGCATGGAGGGCATAATGGAAGTCATTGATGAAGCATGGAGGGTATAAATCCTGATATCTGTGGCATTTATGGCTTAGGGATGTCTTCCCAAGAAATGGGGTCACCTGATGATGCAAATATTCAATATTCATTTCCAAAAATAAGTTTTCAATGAGCTTCCATGGAATTAATAATTATTCCTTGTTTTGTATTAATTATCTCTTAATCATGATTAAGCACTTTGTGCACACATTACTCAAATTGATCAGAATACCTTATTATTGGTCTTAAATTTGACTGGATTAGAATTGGAAGGTGGTATTAGATGCATTGGATCTATTATCCCATTTAAGAGTTTACCAATACCAAATAAAAAAGGAATGCATCTTGTGTATAATATTTGGTAGGAAAGAGTAATCCAGAGCACTTAGATGCAAAATTGGCATTTTGACTTGAAATGATTTGATTAAAGTTAGCTGGCCCATGAATCGTATTTCCCCATTTAGGGATACCCTAGCCAAAATTGGCACTTTAATATGTTAATTTCACATAATTTAATTTGTTTTAGTTTTTTTAGGCCAAATTATGTATTTTGGGTGAAAATTGGTAAAAACCCTGATTGGGGGTTATCGATGGCTAGTTTTAGGTGTCTCTAGTTTACCCCTATTTGGGAAGGCATTGAAAGCTATAAGAATAGTAACATCTTCTCAAAGAATGAAAAGGTCATATATGCCTATTATTGTAATGATGATAAACTAATTATATGATGCCCCTTTGAGGGAACAGTTGGCATAAATAAGTTGGTAAACAGTCCCTAGAAAAGAAAGAAGCAAAATGAGGGGACCAAAGAAAGGAAATATGATGGGGTGAAAACATAATGATGCTAAAAAAAGAGTTAAAATCATTGATAATGCAAATGGGATGGTATACAATGGTTTACCCAAAGGCAGTTATAAGCATTATACCCTGATAGTGGCAATGTGGTATGATAACAAAGTGATTTGTCCAAAGGTGGTTATAATCATTGAGAAGATGGAGCTGCCCTAGTTAGGATAGACAAATAAGATAAAGACATGCCCCCATATAGGTAGAAAAATTAATGTGGTGACAACACAATGATTTTCCCAAAGGTAGTTATAATCATTAAGAAATGTAGGTGGGATGGTGTGGAATGATTTGCCCATATGCAGTTATAATCATTAGACCCTGATTATGGCAAACATGGTAAAATTGGCTAAGGATGATGATAACTTAATATAGAGGGTAATGATTAATTGGAACAACCTATTAGTAGGGAGATGCTCATCTGAACTAATAAAGATTGAAATTTTTTTGTGTTTAATTACTGTATTTGGGATATGATTTGGATGAAATCAGGATGTCAATTCCAAAGAGATGCTACCATTGCTAAATAGACTTCTTGAAGCTTAAGTTTATTTTAGCATGTGTAGATAGGCATCATGGTATAACATCATGAAGACTTAGTCAAAATATGCATGAGGACTGGTTCCCATAATCTAATACTCAATAAAAAACAATGCATTAATGATAGAATCCATGATGACAATGTAAACATATGAGTATAATTGGATTCAAGTGTAAGTGTAGGCAAGGGATCACCCAATGAAAACACATAAACTAAATCAAGGCAATAGTGTTGAAATAAAAAAAAACAAGTAGACATAAACAAAACAACAATGAAGTAAATAAAGAAACACTTAATAGAAACCCTACAAACATTTCCCCTAGAAAATAGGTGATAACTTAACAAATGAACAAAATGAGGGAATAGAAGAAAAGGAAGGGGGTGGTCAAGATGTCTCCATGTGTACTATGTAAGTGGATGCTACCTACATAGTTCCATAGATGTAATATCTAATAAAAAAAATTCAAGCCAAATGTAGTTCTCCCAAGGAATGGGAAGAATGTGATAACTAAGGAAAAAAATAGAATGCATGTGATAGAGAAAGAGAAATGGTCTTGAAAAATGGCAAGTGCATGATTAAAAAAAGGCCAAAAAGGATGGCTAAATGAAGTGACAATTGGTTTTCTTGTAACTTAGTAAGGGTTCCCAAAATTCTTAAGACAAAGAAGTGGTCAAATGTTTTTGGTTTTTTCTAATGATTTTATAAATGTTTTTATAATTATTTTAGAGCATCTCAACTCAATCGAGAATGATGAGACACTAAAAGGTTCAATCTCAAAAAATGGTGAGAGCATTCAAACTTAGGTTGCTCGTAAAATGGTGAGAGTGTGGCTTAGGTTACTCATAAAATAGTGAGAGTGTGGCTTAAATTGCTCACAAAATGATGAGAGCATGGCTTAGGGTGATTGAGCTAAACTCAAAAAGCATTGAGTGTTGCCTACATATTCCTAGATAAGGACCTCAAGTCACTATTCTACCTTTACAGTAGAGTAACTCGACTAGTGTAGCAATCAATTCAAATAAAATAGGCATAGTTGGTAAAAAGGCACAATGTGGCATAAGAAGTGGCAAGTTGGTACGTCAAGTGTTAATATTGCCCTAATTTGCCCATAAGTGGTTATAAATAGGACATAATGGCATATATCAATGGTACTAATTTTCCCTCAGGTATTTATAATTAGTATAAAGACCGGTGGTAATAAAAGAATAACAAATGAAGGATGTAACTGCCAAAAATTTTCTCACATTATCCCAAAATATGCTCTCTGTCTGAAGTAGTTGAACTAAATAATGAAATTGATCAAATAACTTGATGCTGTGAATGTGTAATGAATGGAAAAAACCAAGGTTAAATGGGCTAGGCTTTAGAACACATTAGGTTGATAGAATAGAATGGTAAAATAAATATGGTAAAGAGATAGATAAGGATAGTATTTGTACAAAAAAGAATAGTGACAAAATGACATAACTAAAATGGTCCTTATAGGTAATACACCTTATCACTCAAGCATAGTAACACTTGAGATGAATAATATTCATCAACTTTGTAATTTCATCACCATCTAGTGTGGTACACATGTATGCTCCTGATCCATAATCTGTAATAATGATGAAAGGCCATATTTAGTTTGGTTTGAATTTCCCTTTATGCTTCTTCTCAACCATGTTATTATTTTGGTTTTATTTAAGAACAAGATCACCAAGTTCAAATGTTCTATACTTTACATGCTAATTATAGTGGACTTTGAGTTCGTTTTGATATGCTTGAAGATTATTGAGTGTAGTTGTGCATTTCTCATCAAGTAGGTCTAGCTTTTTTAAGTGAGCTACTCGATATTCATGATCATCTAGGACATGCTTGAAAGAGATGCATAGTGAAGGAAATTCAACCTCATTGGGAAGGATGGCTTTAGTACCATAAACAAGTGAGTATGAAGTGGCTCCTATGGGGGTATGATGATTGGTATGGTATGCCCAAAGGGTAGGGAATATTTGGAGGTGCCAATCATGACTGACATCATTAACAATCATTTTGAGAATGTTGACAATGGTTTTGTTGGATCCCTTGGATTAGCCATTACCTTAAGGGTAATATGCTATAGAAAAATGTCGTGTGATTTTATATTCAATACAGAGCTGGTCTACATCCTTGTTCTTGAATGATCCTCCATTATCAGATATAATGTTAGAGGGGATACTATAGTGGAAAATGTGATGGTTGAAAATGAATTTGTAAATTTGCTTTTTAGTCACGTAAATAAGGGGTATAACTTCAACCCACTTAGTGAAATAATTAATGGTGGTAAAGATATGTTTATGGCCATCAGATGAAGTGGGGTTAATCTTCCCAATGAGGTCAAGTCCTTATGTATAAAATGGCCATGGTGTCAACATCAATTTTAAAGTTTTTGTTGGGAAATGAATCAGATTAGAATGTCATTGACATTTGTCACACTTTTTTACATATGCAGTGGCTTCTATGTCCATTATAGGCCAATAATACCAGTATGCAAAATGTTTTTGGATAGGACTACCCTACTATAATGAGCTCCACACACTCTTTCATTAACTTCTCTTAATGCTAGTGTATACTCTATCAAAGTTAAACAATAAAGTAGAGTTCCAATAAAACTATGATGGTAAAGGGTGGATCTAAGTAGAGTATAATGAGTGGAATGATGAATGAAGACTTTAGTTTATTTTTGAGATTGGTTAGGTGACAAAACTTGGTCATGAAGGTAGTTAGAAAGGTCTAAGTACCAAAAAGAATTAGGACCAAAAATATCACAAAGCATGGCAATAGTTAAAGGTTCATGAGCTGGCGCTAACAAATTTTTGATAAGGAACTGATAATCTCTAGCTTTGTTTGTTTGTCAAATTAGAGAGCCAATAGTAACCATGGCATCTGTAGTTCTGTTACTAGCCCTTGGTATGTGCTTAAACTGAATATTATCAATTTATTGCTTGAGAGTGTTGACCATGGCTTTATATGGAACCAGCTTGTCATATTTGGTTTGAAAATGATCTGTGACCTGATTGATGATTAACTAAGAATCACCATAAAATTAGAGATGATACATATTCTAATGCACTACTTATCAAAGTTCTACAACAAGTTCTCCATACTCGACCATGTTGTTTGTACAAGGAAAATTGATTTTGAATGATTTAGGGATTAGACCCCCTATGGTGTAATAAATAATAGGCATGTCCTTGATCCATGTGCAATAAATGAACCATCAAAATATAGCTTCCAAAGCTACTCCTCAAGGGGTGTGTTAGTGATGGTAATTATGGATTCATCAAGAAAATTGAAATGTGAATGGATATGTGTATATAGCTTCCAAAGCTACTTGTCCCTTGATTACCTTCTGATTAACATAATCTATGTCAAACTCATTGAGAAGCATGATCCATTCAGCCATTCTACCTTGTAAAGTTGTTTTAGATAGTATATACTTAAGCAAATCTACTTTTGAAATGACCATGGTCTTATTATTCAACATTTAATGGTGTAATTTTTGAGCTACAAATATCATGGTTAGACAAATTTTTTCAATAGGTACATAATTATGTTCATATGTAACCATGGTACAGCTTAGGTAGTACATAGCATGCTCTTTTACATTATCATCATGTTGAGCCAAGAGTGCCCCCTAGGGCATGATCTGTATCTAATAGGTATAACAAGAATGGATTTCTTGGCATAGGAGGTAATAGAATAGGTAGATTAACAAGATAATCTTTGATTTCTTGAAAATATATTTGGTAGTGATCATCCTAGTCAAATAAGACTCCCTTCTTCAAAAGGTGTGTGAATGGATGGCACTTATCTACTAACTAAGAGATGAAGCATCAAATGGAATGGATCTTACCCTATAAACTATAGATTTGATTTAAATTGGTTGGTGGTGGCATCTCATTTATAGCATGTAATTTAGCTGGATCGACTTCAATACCTCTATGAGACACGATGAAGCCAATTAGTTTGCCTAAAGTGACACCAAACACACATTTCTTTGGATTGAGTCTGACTTTATATTCATATAGTCTTTCAAATATCTTATGCAACACTACTAGATGGTTGACACTAGTTTTGGATTTTCTTAATATGTCATCAACATAGTCTTCAACAATATTATGCATCATATCATGGAATATAATAGTCATGGCCCTTTGATATGTAGCACTAACATTCTTAAGGCCAAATGGCATTACCTGATAATAAAATGTTCCCCATGAAGTGGTGAATGTTGTTTTATATTCATCTTCTACTGCTATTCTAATCTGGTTGTATCCTATAAAGCCATCCATGAGTGAAAGCATTTCATGACATATCATAGAGTCAATGATCATGTTGATATTAGGCAAGGGAAAATCATCTTTAGGACAAGCTTTGTTGATGTCTCAAAAATTAGTATAAATTTTGATCCCTTTAGGATTTTTACTAATAGGTACCACATTAGAGATCCATTCTGAGTAGTCAATGGATCAGATACATCTTAATTATAAGAGTTTTTACAACTCTTTCTTTACCAATATAGTAATGTAAGGATGCATCTTCTGTAACTTTTATTTTACTAGTTTGTTGTCAAGATTAACCACAAATTGGTGTAGAACCAAGGTGGGGTCTAAACCTAGCATGTTATAATAGGCCCATGTAAATATATCTACAGATTCTATCAAAAAAGATATAAAGATATCACATTCCTCTTTTATGAGGGAAGCCCCTAATTTTATCCATTTTAGGTCTGATGGAGTCCTGATATTTACCTCTGTTGTATCTTCAACTAGAAGGGTCAAACCATCTTCTAGGATATTAGGCAATGACTTGAACTATTGAATTATGCCAGGGTCCTCCATTAGGAATTTCTCTTTAACTTCTCCTAGGCATGATAAATTTGAGTCCCCTAATGGGAGATCTAGCCATGTAACAAAAAAAATTAGAAATTCTTGGAGAGTTTGATCAAATACTTGTTGTTACTCAAAGTTGAACTCTAATCCATAGGTAAGTTCATCATTTGTGGTCTCTTGGTCTAAATTCAAAGAAGAATGAACACCCCCATCTAATGGCACCTGAAACAGATTTTCACCACTATCTTTACTAGCCTAGCCTTTATCTTTACTTTTTCCTTGGTCAAAAAGTTCCTCAAAGAGGTTTTCACTTTGGGACCTCAATGTTTTACTTATTTGTTTTTGGCTAAGGGTATTCACTTGATCTCCAAAATAAGCTACATGATCTAATGTGATTGAGAACCCTAATTTGTGATCTCCCAATGGAACGTTGTCTCTAAGGCCTAAAAATTCAAAGAATGCCTCATCATTATGGAACTCATCAATCAGTAGACTATATTCTTGTTGGTCCCAATCTATCAATTGGGGATAATATAATTTCAAAGGGTTAAAATGAATGGACAAGGTAAAGGTAGAAATGGCATTATTATCAAATAGGTTGGTTTTAGCTAGGTTATCAATTATTATCAAATAGGTTGGTTTTAGCTAGGTTATCAAAGGTGAGGCTATGATCAAACTCTGCTTCATTTTTGGCATCATCATCACTAGTCACTAGTGATGAATTTTAAATGAGATATGTGGGGTCACCCCCAGGAATTTTAAATCCAAGTTCATAAGGTCTTTCATACTTAGTCATACTTATTCATGGAAATTATCTCGATGGTTCTTTGCCAATTTGGTCTAAGGCATCTTCTTTCATAACTGTGACACTCCATGATCCTATTGGGAATAGGATACTTTGTATTTTTATAGCAATCATATTGGTTGTGATTATATAACCATGATTTATCCCCTTCAAGAGGGTTGGATTCTAGGCTAGATGTTGGTATAAATGTGATAGGTCCCTTATCTTTATTCTTTTGTTGCTAATGCATATGTGGGATGACTTTAGGTTGCCTAAAGGTTTTTGGAATCTAACATAGTTTGGAAATATGAAATGTATCATGGGTCACATACTCTCCTAGTCCATTATCTAAAATGGTGATATGACTAGAAGCTTTAGGAGGTAGCATGTGTGAAAGGGAATCTAAGGTATTAGTATCTATGTAATTATCTGATGAGGGATCAATAATTATAGCTTTTCCTTTATCCTACTTGGAAATTAGATTCATACCATAATAATAATTATAGCTTTAAAATTTGGCCTCAAGATGCTTGCAGTATTCATATGGGTGCAAATCTCTTGGAATATTTACTTCCATCCTTGAGTGGGAAAACTTGATGCATTGGAGCAACATTGACGGGACTGCATGAATTTCATGTAATCAAGGTCTACCTAGAAGCATGTTGTATGATAACTCAAGATCAAGCACATGGTAAAGTTTATCATGGGTCAAAGGCCCAATGATAACTAGAAAACTAATGGTGCCTTACGATTCTCTTTCTTGATTCTCATAGGCTTTGATAGTTATTATTTCTGGTTGGAGATCTGCCATTATGTATCCAAAAATATTGATGAGCTTTAGAGACACTCTATTGAGGCCTGATCCATTGTCTATAAGGATACGTTTCACTTTATGTTTCTTTATATAAACTTCTATGTATAATGGATTATTATGGAGTGGGCCAAGGGAAGACATATTACTTTGGTTGAATGTGACTTGTTGGGCTAGAGCTAGGTATCCAACCAAAGCTTGACATTTATCAGGGGATATGTCACTAGCAATAGTGGATTGGTTTAAAAAATAATTCAAGATGTTTTTATAGATTATTGATGTTCATATAAAATCTAAAATAGAAATTTGTGCTGGTGTCTTTTGCAATTGTTCCATAATATTAAATTTCTTATCTTGGTCAGTAGTTAATGGTTTATTCCAAGGCTAAATGGTTGGTTGGATGATAAGAAAAGTGGTAGATGGTTATGGGCTTGGGATAGTAATATTTGACCTTCAAGTTATGATTACACACTTGGGATTAAATATTGTACCATTATTGCTAACTAATGTTGGAAATGGTGTGGGGCTAGACAAGACAAGTCTTGGTTGCTAATACACTTGCATGTGGTCACGTGGAAAGAACAAGTTGTTGATATAAGGTCTAAAATGGGAAGTCCTAGTTTTTTGGTTTCCCTGTATGCACTCCTAGGTCAAAAAAGGATGATCCATTTAATTTGGCTCAATGTTGTTGTTTAGAAATAGTCTAGACTGATTAGTGTTTGGTCTAGGATTAATGGAGATGGTATTAATGCTACCCGCTATAATATGACCTACAACCCTATTGTAGTCATGTGTAACTACATGTTATGTTGGTTGGTTGTTATCATTATAACCTTGGTTTTATCAATTATTTTATCATTGTGGGTTTTATTGTTAATTTTGTGGATTTTATAGGTTTAGCCTTTGATTTTGTTACTGCACTAGCTATTGTTGTTGATATTGTTGATTATTTTATTATTGTTGATTGTTATGTTAGGGAAAGGGGTTTTGATAGATCCCAAGAGTTTGATTAAAAGTGGAAGCATCATTATCCAATTTTATCTCCCCATTATTCAACACATTCTAAATTATATTCTTGATTTGGACACATCTTCATGGATTATACCTGTTGACTTGATGATAGTCATAAAATTTGTTTTCATGGTACTAGTTACGATAAGGAATGCCTTGTGGATAATGCTTTGGTATACACTAACTAATAAGATTAGTAGCAACAATATTTTGAAATATAGACTCAATAGGTTCTCCTAGGTCACTAAAAACATGACATGCAAACATTATTCTCCTAAGAGGAGGGGTTTGCAATGGTAATGATTGTTGTATTTTTTTTGTAGGTTTTGGTTATTACACTTACATCACTAGTTGAGTACGAGTAAGATGAAAAGGTAGTACAAATGATGTTTCTACCATTTTAATATGATGGGACTTGATTACTCTATTTCCCACAACATTCCTATTGTGGTTGAATTACTTCGGTCTTTCATGGTTATTGGCCTATGTCGGTTGTGATGATTGAACTTGGATGTGATGCTAGTCATTTCCTTGATTGGTACCTTGATTTTGATTAGTTGAATTAAGATTGAGGACTCCTTTATTGATGAGTGCTTGCTCAATCAACAATCCTTTGTTGATGATTTCCTTGAAAGTATGTGCACATTGTAGTTCCAAATGATAAGCTATATCACTGTGAAATTTTTTAGTAAACACAATGTCTAATTATTTATCTAGTAAACTATGAGTGAAATGGCTTTCAAGGGCTCTCCATCATTGTAAATAACTTTTAAAACTCTCACCATCTTTGTTTTTTTACTTGTATTAAGTCCACTAATGAAATCTCATGCTTGAGAGTATAGGAAAAGTACTACACAAACATATTAGAAAGATCATCAAAATCCATTATAAATTTTTTGGGTAACTTCAAAAACCACTCCATGGCTTGTCTATCCAAGTTCCTTGGAAACAACAACAAAAGGTATATGTCACTATATACTATTGGTTGACATGGGATATATAATTAAATCAAATGAGCCTTATTCCCTTTGTATTTATCAAATTTTGGTGGTTCATATCTTGGAGGAAATGGTATCTAAAAATACTCCATGTTGAATGGATAAGAACATATGTCATCTAATTTAAGCTTTTTAATTTGTTTAATATCTTGAATGGTAGCAATCACATCCTTCATCTATTATAATTATTAGGTTAGGAAATTGGAAGGAATATTGGTTTGAGGGAGGATATTGGTTTGGATGGATATTTGGGAGGTCACAAGTGGGACACTTTGATCATGGAAATACCTATTGGGGTACATTGGTTTGGTTGGAGAATGGACCAAGAATATGCATACATGGATTAGGATGTATTTGAAATTACACACTTGATTGTGTAATATTCTAGTTTGGGTTGGAAATAAAGGTTTGACTTGAAGATTTTGTGGTTGGGATAAAGGGATATAACTATACTCTATCTACTGTGGTTGAAAATGGACATGCTACCAAATAATCAAACCTTGTTGTTGAGCATGAATCTATGGACCAAGACCCTGTCTCTAGATTTGTGGCACATTTTGAACCAATTATTGTCTAGTAGGTACATGAGAAATATGGGTACCTCATTGTTGTATGAATCCCTATGAGGAAGTGAAAGAAGGTTATAGATTTAACATCTATCATTGACCCATATTTACACATTGTTGACTAGTTATTGCTTGGTTTTGGATTGGCATATTAGTATATGATTAAAGATGTCAGGATCCCTGCTCTTAAAGAGCACACATGATTACCTTTGTATAAGCAACTAAACACAGAATTAAACCAGAAGTAATAAGTAACTAGAAATCAGAAATAGCATAGAATATGAGAGACAATACAATCTTGTATTAACACTCTTATAGAAGGAAATACAATGAAGAAATCACACTCTTCCAACACCTCATGGGCGTACCAGTAATTCTCCCTCAAGATTTCTCTCTCTCAATTACAAACACAATCAACTCAATAGTTGAGTTGTTGTTTCCACTAGTAAGTGACAATCAACTCAACCG
The DNA here is from genome assembly GCA_037957365.1 of Torreya grandis. Lineage (NCBI taxonomy): Eukaryota > Viridiplantae > Streptophyta > Pinopsida > Cupressales > Taxaceae > Torreya > Torreya grandis. Next base: position 1,402,980 of record JARHVA010000875.1, read on the forward strand.
TTGTTGCCTACTTCTAGTCCACCAAGTACTCAACATACTCCAAGTAGATCTCGTTGATCTTGCTCCTTATTGTGTTTCATATCTCCTTTGACCTTACTACTCCACACATCTCCTTTGACTTTATACACACACACCTACAGATCAAATGACCTTACTTACCATGTAGATCTCCCCTGATCTTGCTACTTGCAAATCAACTGATCTTACACTCGAAAGAACCCTTGTCCTTGTCCTTGACAATTCCTTTTGATCCTTAATTACAATACAGCCCATGGGTCTCTTAAATATATCCCATATAAACAATAATTAAAAACACAGACTCAAGACTTAAATTAGTCTTTACATGTAAACAATCAGACCTCCTTAAATTAGATAAGACTAATTCTAGAAATGCATGCAAATACATGCACACACACAGATGACCGACATCAGTCTCTATCTATCTAGAGATGACCAGTGTCAGCCGATCCATGACTAATGTCGACAGTTTTTGGTCTACCTCTAATCAATGTCAGTTGGCTTAACCGACATTGGTTACTGTGACACTTAGCAACCTCTATGTTTTCATCAATGAAGCTTTTAGCTCCACAACCTAACAATCTCCTACTTGGAGATAAATAGCTGCATCTGTACATGTACCTGTACATCCTCTAATTTTGTTTCCTAGCTTGTATCCCTCTTCAAGTTCAATCTTGAAGACCAACCACCACATATCGTGTGGTGCTACTCCTGTCATCCAAGTAACCTACCATTTTCAAATCTACATACCCATGTAGAGAAGTACTTGACCCTGCATAGCATAAATACCTACTGTTGCTCCCTCTCAGATATGTGAGAATCCACTAAACTGCTTTCTAGTGCTCCTTTCCTAGATTGACTATAAACTTGCTGACAACTCCCACTGCTTGGGTAATATCAGGTCTAGTACATACCATGTACTCAACCTCATCATGTGATTCAGGACACTGCTCATAGAATTGTCCAACCATAGGTGTGCTAACCGATTCTGCATCCTGTATCTTGAACCTCTCCACTACCTTATTCACACAATCCTCTGGAGACAAAATCAACCTGTGATCTTTCCTATCTCTATAAATACTCATGCCAAGGATTTCTACTCTTGAATCCTTCCTGGCACATGTCTGAGCTACCTTTACCTTTAGCTCAGTACTTCCCTACATGTGTGACCCTGTAACAAGCATATACACTACATACAGTAATAGGATAATGTTGCAATCATTATCCAACCTGGTAAAGTAAACACAATGGTTACATTGACATTGACTAAAGCCATGATTTTTCATACACCTGTCAAACCTATACCACTATCCTGGAGCTTTCTCAAGACAATATAACCTAGCCTTCTATCTCACCTATCCATTCTCTCCTTTCTTTAACCTAGGAATCCATTCGTCTTTTAGGGATTTCATCCCGAATGGAAACTCTACCAAATCTCCCATTTGGTTCTTTCCCAAGGAATCAATTTTCTCATTCATTCCATGCTCCCACTATTTCTTGGATTCTACCTGTATTACCTCTTTAAAACTTCTTGGTTCTTGACCATCAGTGAGCAATAAGTAGTGTAAAGAAGTGGAATAATGAATTTGAGGCTTACTTACCCTTTTAGTCCTCCTCATGGGTGTTTGAGACTCCTTGATAGCTTGCTATCCACCCAAAATTCATTCTAATAGTGACTAATGTTGGTCACCCCTCAGTCTGCATCTGATCGATGTCGATTCCATGCGACCGACCTGACTACTGATGTTAGTTCTCTGACTGATGTCAGTGCCCACCTTTTTGACATCACTGACTTCAGTCTACACATGACTGACATCAATTCCTACCTATTCAGCATCGGTTCTCACCTAACCGACGTCAGTAATTGTGTTTTCTTGTGAGTGATGACTTTTACCCATGAGCTCACTTTGGATCATAACCTTGTCCAAATTGCCTTGCTCAGAATTATTTATCCCCTTCAGCTGATCTCTATCCATCATCTTCTCCTTGAAAACCAAGGCTTTCTAGTTCTTATGTTTGTCAAAGACATCAGATTTCCTCTTAAGAACATGTATTCCATTCTCACTCATGTGACCAAGCCTACAAAGCCACATCTTTGGATCTACATCTGAAGTAGATAAAATAGAAGGAGAATTAGTAATACAAATAGATAGATAAAGAGTACCTACTTTCTTACCACATGATAATTCAAGTGCACCCTTGGAAACTTTCTAAGATTCTGCTATGAGAGTTACTGTACAACCCTCATCACCTAACTTTCCTATAAAAATTAGACTCCTCTTCAGGACTGGGACATGCATGACATCCTTCAACACCCATGTGTTGCCCATCTACAATTTTAGCTGCACTTTCCCTTTGCTAATAATTTGACAAGGCTCATCAACCCCTAAATAAATCTTTCCAAAGTCTCCATGGACATAATCATGGAAAAATACTCTATTTGGGGTTGCATGAAAAGAGGCATCAGAATCTAAAACCCAAGATTCTACTTTATCCAAGGAACATATAAGAGCAACCCGTGCAACAATACCTTCATCATTTACTTCTTTATTTCCTTCATGTTGATCTTCTACCAACCAACAAGCTTTCTTTACATGCCCTTTCTTTCCACAATTCCATAATTGGTTATTCTTGCCATTGAATTTCTCTATTCTTAGCTTACTTTCTTCTGCCATTGCTTTACTTCCACTCAAACAAAAACCCCTGTGAGTGACCTTTAATCAACAAACACTTAACACACTCTAAAACCAAGGTTTTAGTGAACCAAGCTCTAATACCAATTGTCAGTGGTATCACTTGGTGATCCTAGCTCTGATACCACTTGTCAGGATCCCTGCTCCTAAAGAGCACACATGATTACCTTTGTATAAGCAACTAAACATAGAATTAAACTAGAAGTAATAAGTAACTAGAATTCAAAAACAACACATAATATGAGAGACAATACAATCTTGTATTAACACTCTTCCAGAAGGAAATATAATGAAGAAATCAAACTCTTCCAACACCTCATGGGCGTACTAGTAATTCTCCCTCAAGAGTTCTCTCTCTCAATTACAAACACAATCAACTCAATAACTGAGTTGTTGTTTCCACCAGTAAGTGACAATCAACTCAACCATTGTTGCCTACTTCCAGTCCACCAAGTACTTAATGTACTCCAAGTAGATCTCCCTGATCTTGCTCCTTGTTGTGTTGCAGATCTCCTTTGACCTTGCTACCTCGTAGATCTCTTTTGACCTTGAACACACACACCTGAAGATCAACTAACCTTACATACCATGTAGATCTCCCCTAATCTTGCTACCTACAGATCAACTAATCTTACACTCAGAAGAACCCTTGTCCTTATCCTTGACAAGTCCTTTTGATCCTTAATTACAATACAACCCATGGGTCTCTTAAATAGATCTCATACAAACAATAATTAGAAACACAAATTCAAGACTTAAATTAGTCTTTACATGCAAACACTCATACCTCCTTAAATTAGACAAGTCTAATTTTGGAATTGCATGCACACACATAGATGACCAACGTCGGTCTTTATCTGTCTAGAGATAACCGATGTCGGCCGATCCATGACCGATGTCAGGAACTTCCGGTCTACCTCTGACCGACATCGGTTGGCCTAACTGACATCGGTTACTGTGACACTAAGCAACCTCCATGTTTGCATTAGTGAAGCTTTTAGCTCCACAACCTAACAGAAGAGGTATGTTCATTGTTACCTAACAAGGTGGAACATTAGTTTCCCTTGATTGAGGTGGCAATGTATTTATCCTGTATTGCATTAATACACTATATTGTGCCTATTGTTGTGGAATACAACTCATTACTTATTGAGAAGGAGTAAGATTCATCATATTATATCATTGAGGCATGATATTGGCTGATGTTTGATTACCTAATCCCATAGGTTATAAATTTGAGGAAGCAGTAAATTAAGGTTGGGGTGTAGAAACTCCCACTCCCTGGTATGATGACCTATTCATAAGATTAACTATAGGCACATGTTGGCTAATTATTTGTGCATTAGTACTAGTTTGATTGAGATTGGAAATTGTTTGCATATTGTCTACTATATTTGTCTCACTATTCTATGTATAGGTCAAAGACACTTCTTCAATAAAGGACATACAGATCAAGTTATCTATCAAAGTAGTTTATATGAATGGGTCAAAACTTAGATTTTCTTGTCCAATTAACTCTTCCATGATGTTTTTGCCTTGATCAGATATATTAGGATCTTGGTACATTGTTTGGACTAGATCCATAGGATTCCTAGAAGAATCCTATTGATCATAAATGATATTATAGGGCACTCTTACTAGACTTGGTAAATTTTCATGGGGGAATTCTGCTAGAAACTTAGCCCCAACCTCTATGGCTCTAACCAAAATCTTGTCTTTGTTCTCTAATAAATGTTGCTCAAACAAAAATGGATCATATGTGGAAGCTTTATTAGTAGAATATGATTGTTGAAGTACTAGCTCATCTACTGCATGTATTATAGCTTGGTATTGTGTGGTTTGCTCTTGGTCTTGTTTTGAATAAGGTGGTGTATTAACCAGATAATTAGCTAATGGATCTTAGCTTTGTGTCCCTGATTAAGTATTACAAGAGGGATAAGAATCCATCTCATAAGAAATATTATCCCCATAGGGGTCTTGCACCATCTCTTCTTGTGCCACCACATTACTAATACCTAGATTGTACATGAGTCCACTACGAGTGTAGGAATACATGTTAGGATCCATAATCAATGTTTTGTGATAAAAGGTTAAAGAGTTCTACAAACTCTAAAAAGGATAAGGTCTAAAATAGATGATGTCCCAACTTGGTCTAGATTCATCAAGAGGATCAAAAGGTTTATTTAAATTTTCATGAGGAAATAAGCTATCATGAATTATCTAACATTTCACTTTTCACACAAAGATAAGCAAGTAAATGGACCTAAAACCAAAATGCCAAACTCTAAGGTCAAAGTGTTTCAAATCAATCTAATCTAAGAAGTTAAAAGTTGCTAAGTTTTTTGGCCAAATGCAACATTAAAAGCTAGGCTCAAAAAAGCCATGTGCTAGGACTCTTGGCCAAATGACGTCAAAAGTTAGACTTTGAAAAATAGATGAAAGTTTTAATATAACAGATTTGAAACACTTGTAAAAAACACTAGGCATTTAATTCTTGGACATAAACTTGATCAACTTAGTATAAGGTATGAAACAAAAGGCACTTTAGAAATAGTTTATTTTCTCACAAAAAATGATATAAAACTTGGTTCTTTTGACAAACAAGATAGAAAAAAGTGAACAATATATCTATTTTAGTTAAAAGGTCATAAAAGGACACTCAGATTGGTCTAAAAATGTAGGAAAAAATTTAGAACTCTATGCAAGATGGTCTATGAAATAATTTTTGAAATGTTTTGGGCAGCCTAACGATGCTATACTACCCAAAACATGTGACAAAAGGTTTTTTTCAAAAGCTCTCAAAGGCAAAGATGTTTTCCTACAATTTTAATAGTATAACACTACTTTTATTGATTCAAAATGTTATGGTGCATAGACTCAAAGTGAAAGTGTTTAGCACAAAGTGGCTTAAGTCTATCAAATGATGACAATAATTACGAGTCTTAAACTGCCTTCAACCCAAATTGGAAATTAAACTTAATTTCCCTCAAGTTTAGTGTAAATGGTGAACCCACTTAACACATCAACCTTATGAACTTGTAAAGGTGTAATTTCAAATTTAGATTATAAGTGAAGGACTTAAACAACTTTGATAAAGATCTAGACTCAATTGGGTAGAATAATTGTGCCAAAGTGGATGATATGAATCTCAAGCTTTTGATGAACTTTTGAATAAGGAAAATTGATGATCTCACATGGGAAGCATAATACCTCTTTGTTCAAAGGAAAATTTGGACTATATGTTTGGTTTGGATTGTTTTTTTACACCAATTTTTGACTCCAACTAAGACTTTAAAATAGGATAAGACTAACTAATTAATTATTCTTAGATCCTAAATTGACAAGGTTGTTTGGTATTGTTAGAATCTATCAATATATGTTATTTGAGAGGATTTTAAGTGTTCATCCAAAAGTAATTTCTCATTATATAGTAGGGTTTTTACACCCCCTTCTCTCAAATGATAATACTATGACATGAACCTTCAGGCACACCTTGCACCAAAAATACTTCTGTGGTAAGTGGGGATTTGTCTAAGATCTAATTTTTTTTCAAATCATCTAGGGGAATCAATTGCACAATGAATTTCATGCCAAATAATGCAAAATAAAATCATGTATTTTGGGTTTTTATCACTTGGATTGTTATAAAAAGGTCTAGTCCTTTTTGCAACCACTACATCCTATTGTTCACCCAGTGTAGTTTGATGTCAAAAGTGCCATTACATCCCGTGTGCAACTCCAAAGGATCTAAATGAAGTCAATGTCAGGAGATCAAACCTTAGGTCAATGCTTCCCAAAAGAACTTGTGGGAGGTGATGAAGCCCCCTTCTCAAGCCAAGTTTTCTTAAAAATAAAGAAAACATGAAATAGAAATAGTTTAGGGTCATTTTCAAGGTCACCCAGACTTTGATGAGTTATTGGGGAGTGATTTAGATGACTTTCTTTCTAAGCCTTGGACTAGGCTATTTGCAATAGGAATGGCACTTTTGATTCCAAGGGTTCCCTATAGGGGACAAATGGAAGAACATACATGTAACATTCCTCTTTTTTCCAAACAAAAAATTGATTAAACAACTATTAAAAACAAGAATTGACAAGTGTGTTCAATTTTAAGCCCAAAATGAAAGATTTGGTGGTGTTCATTTAACCCTTTTGGTCTTAGTTGCAAACTTTGAAAACATTCACCAAAACATCTAAATTCTTTGTTACACACTAAAACAAAGTTCCTAATTTATTTTTAAGCATGCAAAGGTGATTTAAACATATTTTGAGCAAATATCATGCTTGGTCCTATAGCAAAAATGTTAATATGTCCTTTAACTTTGAAGCTATTTTTAGTTTGAAACCATAAACTTTGGAAAATAGCTCTTGGGTCTATGTTTTTGGAAAAATATAGTGATCAACATCAGTTATTACAATTAACGATGATTAATTTTTCTAATTGATGTCAATTACCCAACCAACATCGGTTAAGCTATGCAACTGATGTTGTTATTACCTATTGATGTTGATTACTGTGTAAAACCATGGCAGACAAAAATGGCAAAATAAAGTTAGAAAATCAATTTGCAAGAGTTTTAAAGGTCCAAATAAATATTTTAGAGTTGTAAAATGATCTTCTTCAAGTCTAAGATGCATATAGTCCCATCAGGTGTGCCATTAGGTGATCTAGGAATTTGACTCAAGATAGGATGGTTAATATGGTGTTAGTTCCAAAATGAAATAAACACTCTAATAGCATAACATATCTAGGCCTAGGCTTAGTTAACAAAATCAAATGACAAACACAAATAAAAATCAAGGAATGAAAACACAATAATTTTGTCACCTTCTTTGAATGCTCCAAATGCCTTTATAGTGGTGGCTTGCTTAGTTTTGTGCTCATAAAGTCCTTGGCAATGGAAGCTTGGTTACCTCCATCTTCCCTTGGCACCTTTGGCTTGTGGCTTGGCTTGGCCTGAAATCAATTTGGCATTACAACTTATCATAATTAAATACTTGAAGATATTTGAGCATAATAAATTTGCACAAAAATAGCTTAGAAATGATGTGGTAAGGCCTCTTATTTATAGATTTTTAAGAATGTCTAGAATCAACATAAACCATCCATCTCAATATTGAGATGTGTGGTTGAGGATTAATTCAATTTTTGAAATTAATTTTATAATTATCCTCATCATGAAATTGGAAGAAAAGGCAATTAAGAGGCATATAGGGCATCATGGAAGGCATTGATGAGGCATAGAGAGTATGAGTCTTGATATTTGTGGGATTAAGGCCCAGGGATGTCTTCCCGAGAAATGGGGTCACCTGATGATACAAATATTCAATATTCATTTCCAAAAATAATTTTTCAACAAGTTTCCATGGAATTATTAATTATGCCTTGATTTGGATTAATTATCTCTTAAGCATGATTAAGCACTGTGTGCACAAATTACTCAAATTGATCAAAATACCTTGTTATTGGTCTTAAATTTGACTAAATTGGAATTGGAAGGTGGTGTTAGATACATTAGATCCATTATCCCATTTAGGATGTTACCAACACCAAATAACAAAGGCATGTATTTTATGCAGAAGATTTGATAGGAAAGAGCAATCTAGAGTACCTAAATATAAAATTAGCATTTTAACTTGGACTATTTTGATCAAAGTTAGCTAGCCCATAAATTGCATTTCCCCATTTACAGATACCCTAGCCAAAATCAGCACTTGAATATGTCATTTTCACATCATTTAATGTGGTTTAGTGTTTTTAGGCCAAATTATGTATTTTGGGTGAAAATTGGTCAAAATCTTTATTGGGGGTTATCAGTGGCTAGTTTTAGGTGTCTACAGTAAGGAAAAGTAATTGATCCTCTTCTTGGGCATATTCTATCTCATAGAGCTATTGTAAAGGTTGACAATGTTCTTCTAAATTGAACTTTCATCACTTTCATCATTTCCTTCTTGAATTATCTCATCAAATACAAAGATGCAATCAACATGATCCAATTCTCCTAGCTTGATAGATTCCTCTTCTTCTTGTTCATATCTCAATTTCTCTTGTAACATTACAATTTATTATTTAATGGTTGCAATATGCTCTTTTGCCTCTTTTTATGATCCAATCATCCTCTCCATCTGGGATCTTTTCTTCCTCTTTGACCAAATCACAAATTTGCAGGTCAAAATCTTTAGGTTTAGCATGTCCATACTATATACACATAATATTTTTAAACTTTTATCACTTACTCACACTTTGTATCTTGCAGGAACCCATCGAGTCTCAATCTCTTTGAGTGCATACATTAAGGGGTGCACTGGGAAAGGGGTGGGCAGACCATTGGTGATTCATAAGATTATTATCCCTTTTTCCACTTACCATCTACACAATTGTCTCCTAGAACCATATACCTTAAGCTTATTCTTCTCAATCCTATCCATTCCAATCATTTACTATACTTTATCCCTCCTTTTCTTTCCTTATTTCCATTTTAGATAGTTGGTTGCACTAGGTTGACTGGGTCAACTCTATACTGTTTAGGGGTATTTTTTAATCTTTGAGCTTGTTATCCCTTGGCTAACCTATCTCTAGATCTAGTGATTTATCCTTTGAAAAAATGTAGGGTCAACTAGGTCGACCTTGTACAGTCAACATATTCAGAAGGATTTACAACAAGATCCATCTATAAATACAATTCCATTTTCAACCATTTGATATAGAGAAGTGAATAAGAATAAGTGTGCATGAACATCTAATTATTGACCATTTTACTTGAGGAATAAACCTTAGGGTTCCATATATATATATATTCTTTTGGAGAAGTATTTTGGATGCATAGATAGGTTGTTTAGCCTAGAGATCATTTGTATTTGTTATCCTTACATACCACAACAATCTCTTATGAATCACCCTAGCCAAGGGAGATATTGAGACTTGACAGGTTCATCTTCAAGGTAAGTATTCCCAACTTTATTTTTTCTTTGTAAGAGTAGATAGGTAATGAAGTTGTGCCTCTCTTCTATGCAGTAGGAATCAATAGACATTGATGTGAGTATATGTCTTTTATGCATGTTTAGTTTAGCTTTATTTCTAACCCCATTTTGTGATATAAGCTTTGGTGTGCACTAGATTATATTTACTTTCTTGTTATTAGAATATAGTGAACATTTAAAACCTTAGGATTCTCTTAGGGTTGTTGCATCATTGTGTTAGACTGTAGGCTTTGGAATCCTTGCTAACATGGTGTGTTGTGACAAGTGATCCTCTAATCAGGTCTAGCAGATCCCCATATTGGTCATGCTCCTACTTAAAAAATGTATTCCAAATCAGAAGTGTAGGTATGCTTTATATTTTTTGAGATAGGATTAATTTATAGACATGATGCATTTCTTATTACACACATTTTGGTGAACTTGATGTAAACTAACCCTTACAAGATTTGTTCACTTTATTTTCATTCTTTTTATCATATATTTGTCATACTAGATCGGCTATATCAACCTAATTATAATATTTGTGCACAATTTTTTAGGAAAAAGCAATTGGATAAACTCAGATGACCCAATAGAGGTTTCCAAACTTTTAAAATTCTAGTCTAGACTACTAGGTCAACCTAGTTAACCTTGTACTTTTTTTAGGCTTCCTTTTCAGACTACTAGGTTGACCCAATCAACCCTGTACATGCTAGGAACTTAACAATAGGTCTTTGAAAAGCTTGATCAACACATTCGACCCATTTAGTATATTGTATAAGCATATATCAAGGTTTTTGAATAACAATATTCATTTTTGCATCTCTAATCCACCAAGGTTCCTTTCTATCTCTCTATCTCTTTCTTTACTATCTTTCTTTTCATAATTTATTGTCTTAAAAACTTCCCTTATTCAGTCAATTAGATCAACCCTATCAACCCATTCCTACATTCTGTGTGCTATCTAGATAACTAGGTTAACTCTATTGACCCTATTCATTTTTAAACCTTGCTTTTGTTGTACAAGTTTGAAACTGTTGATCCTATTTTGTATTATGTGCATACACTATCAACTATATTTACATTATACCTTGTTTCATATTTAAAATTAACCTTATATACTAGTAAATTTTTTACACTTTCTTTCTTATTGCTTACATGCTTAGAATAGATCACATAGTCTAATTAGGGGGTTTTCAATTAACTATTTAGTTTCACTATTTCTATTTTATGCACACATGACCAAATCAAAAAATATAAACAAGCACTTTAACATTTGACTACCTAAGGCCAACCTACTTGGATTTCATCACCAAGGGAGAATCTGACTTAATGTTCTAGTCAAGTATAAAGTGTGGTTAATTGTATATTTTGGCTAAACACTTGTTACCCTTATTTATATGGTGTGTAAAGTGAGGGGTTAGGCCCCAATACTAAGCCTGTATCATTACCACTATAGATCCCTTTCATCCCGAACTACCTAAAACCATCCTTAGATTTATTTCTATTTCTTTGCTTATAACTAACTTCACATCATATTTAGAATAATATTCTTAATAATCTAATAAACATCTTAGGTTGACCAATTATCTATCTTTTACTTTCCAAGTTGATTGCTTGCTCTTTGCTTAATTGTATTATGTATTGTAAAAACTTGTACTAGCCAATGTTGGTGCAAGATTTTGTGTTGTGTGCCTCAATAGGATTGTCCAAAATTAATATAATTGATTATTTATTTCTCTTCAATTCTTTCTCTTTATATTACTTGAAAAATTATCTTGTTTCAATTCAAAACCTTCTTTAGGTTTCTTAATTTTCCCTATCTACTATACCGGGTTAACCCTGTACCTTTTTCCATCTTATGTTCATTACATTGGATAGACCCAGTCAACCCTGTATTATTTATATACCCTTTTCACTCTTTTTTAAGCCTTTGTTTATAGTAATGGATCAACCTAATTGACCCTACATAGTTTGTAGTCCCTATTTCTATTCTAGGCCAACCCCATTAACCCTATACTATTTCAGTCTTTTCTTGTTTTTTTGCTTTCTCATCTCTCTTCCTTTCCCTTCATCATGAAATTTATGTTTGAGGACAACATTGAGTTATAGTCAATAGACATGATAAACTTTACCAATCCTCATAGGGTCTCCCATAGGCAGAGTAGGGCTCCTCTCTTGGATGCTAATAATGTCCATATTGCCACTCACATAATGAATTATGGGACCCCTCCTAACACCTCTTCATAGAATAATCCTCTTCTTTCCTTAGAGGATAAACCTATGTTAGAGTATACTCATGAAATGCTCTTTTTTATCTTTGAATTTCCTCAACATTGAGGAATCGATCTTTATACCATTTATAATCTTATGATTAGTGGTCAATCTAAAGAGTCTCCTTCACCTACTCCTACATTCTCAACTATATTTGGGTGTACCTCTTTATTTTATTCTTATCCTCTTCCTTCAATTATGAACCCTTATCATACCATGAACTCTTCTTTTCTAACCTATTCTACCTTCATGCCTAGTATGTCCATTAACATGGTAGGTTATACATCTAGTGGGACTCTCATAAGATCTACTATCCTTAATCCTTCCACTAGTGCTTCATTTAATACCCAAGGTAATCATGATTCCAGTGCTTCCTCTTCTCATCCCTTCACTAGTCCATCTTTTGTTACACAATAAAATTTTGCCACTAGTGACTCACACTCTCATAATTCCCCTCAAGCTCCTATCAACACCAATAGTGGTACCCAAGCCACTAATACCTCCTCTAATTCCTCTAAAAATTCTAATAAAACACAACTCTTATTGTAAAATCTCAATCAAATTAATACCTTTCAATCTCATAATAGAAATCAAATGATGAGAATGCAAAACCACCTTCTCCATCTTCAATCTTATCCTCAATAATGGCTTGGGGCACACATAACCACAATGTTCCCACACCTCCTCTTCAATTTTCTCAAGGAAATACCATTCCTCAACCTTTGTTGGTAAAAAAAACCATTAAACATATCCAAAATGAACCTCTTCCTACTCAAATTGCTAACATTGATATAGGAGGTATCACACCTAGAATTTATTATAATGGATCAACTCATCCTACCCTTCATCTTAAAACATTTTGAAATGTTTATAAGGATTAGGTCAAATTGAATACTTTTTTCACTACCAATCTCCTAGCCAAAACCCTCATAGGTGATGCCTTAGATTGGTATAAATAACTTAGAACTCATTATATTACTAATTTGGAAGAGATAGTGAATGCCTTAGTTCAAGAATTCTAAACTAATGATCTTCTTGAAAACACTTTGGTCCACTTCATAAATTATAAACAACATGAAAATGAAACTACTCAGTCCTTTTTTAAAAGGTATACAACTTTGTCAAACAAGTGTGAACATAACATGGATGACAATAATCTTTTTAATCTCTTTACTAATGATGTTTTTCCTAAATTATAATATCAAGTCTATAGTCTCTCTTCATGTATCTTGGAGGAGGATATTGACCAAGATAAACATCAAGATTTCATTATGCATCAATTTGACCCACCCCAACCTTCTGTGGGTCCTTTTCTCTTAAAAATTAAAACAACAATGTTACTACTGATGGTGTTATCAATTCTTATCACACCATTCATAATGTTCAAGTTGTCATTCCTAACCAATCTTTCGAACTAGCTCCCCCTTCTCAAAAATATACCAATCCTCACTTAACTTCACCAAATAACATTAATGTTCACAAACCTCTATCCTTAGTTTAATTTATAAAGCATCTACCTATGCCTCTTCTAAGATAACTTGACCCTACCCATCTTATGAAATCTTGGTATGATCTTAATAAGTTTTGTTGGTTTCACGATAGTTAGGGTCATTCTCATGAGACCTAAAGAAAAATTCATAATTTAGCTATGGATTTTCTTTTTGGTCTTAATTTTGATCACAATTCCATCATCTAAAAGTGTCACCAAGCCTATGAAATTGATTTTAAGGACTATAAAACACATGATAAGTCTCAAGCCTTGAATGAAGAAAATGCTCATTTGGCTATCTACAAAGACCCTCTTCCTAATCATCAATATATTCAAGACAACTAAGACAATCTCACCCCTTCCACCAATAATATATAAAGTCTTATTGATCCAAATCCTAAAGAGAATGTGGTTATCATGACTAATATGTGAAGGGCAGTGGCTTTCATTGATTTACAACCTATCTACACTCCTCCTTCATCCCAAACATACTATGTTATCTAGGATTCTTCTCCAACTCATTTAAATGAGTTGGGGAAAGAATATATTATAAATTTTGATGATCCAATTTTTAATTCTCCCTTGGATAACACTTCCCATTCTATTTCTAACACTTTTCCATCATCTTACAATACTAATGATAATCAAGCTTATACTAACAATTCTTATACCATTTCTCCAAATCAACCTAAACCAACTACTTCATCATCACAACATGATTTAGACCTTGTCCTCAACCTTCTCATTCCTATCAACATAAATTCCAATGCACTTTAGGTCCTCCTTACGAGGACCTCCTTAATTATTATACACCTATATCCAACAACATTATCATAGGTTATGATGAGTAAGATCCCATAGTAGAACTCACTAATCTCCCATCCCAAAATTTATTCCTTGAGATTATGAGGACTTATCTACATCATCAAAACCATATTATACAACTATTATTCAAGATGAATGTCCCTCTTCCTCCCCTAGCAGGATGGGAGCTAGCTTTATCTAGATCTAAGGATAGTATATTACAACAATGTGAAGAGATGTATATCAATGTTGATGAAACTTTAGACACTTCTCTTTATTTAAAATTTCCCATAGCCTTTATGATTTTTGATGAGATTCTACTTTATATGGATGATCCTCCCTTATTCATTAGCATCTAAACAAGTGATATCCAATTAGGTATGCATTGATTAACAAGGGTTTAGGCACTTGTGTGGCCTCTCTCAACATTATTAATACCCTTGGATATTTAAAATGCAATCTTAAGTCTAAATATAGCACCTGACAAGGATATGATCAAAGGAAAATGACTCATTTAGGTTATGTATGGCTTCCCATTACTATCCCACCTATCCCTATTCATGTGAAGGTGATGATATTTAACTTTCCTCTTTCTTATAACATTTTTCTTAGTAGGTCATGGAGTCACCATATGAGATTTTTTACTTATTATACCTACCAATGCATTAAATTTCCTCGTATTGGAGCCATTTATAGGATTTAGGGTGACACTAACCCTTAGAATTTTAAACAATTCCAATATCATGGTGTCTTTAAGATTCCTAATCTTGAACCCTTGCCTAGCATTCCATTTTACAAGTCTCAACATGTCAACTTTCTATCAATTTGGCCCAAGGTTACAATGGGAATTTCAAACTCATTAGGAAAATTCCCCCTAACCTCTTATATTCTAATTATGATGAACTCATTGATATTAACTTAAATATTAAAACTTTTCATCTCTCACCTCATCTCATCTTACAACTTCCTACTTTCTTGCAGCATTAGTCTCACAAGCCTCCTTACAATGACATTCTCATAGTCTTGACCATAACTAAGAATTCTATTCACTATGCTTCTTCATATGACAAGGTCATCCCTAATTATGTTATTGATCTTCACACCTAGGGTTATGATGATGGTTATTCTTTAGATGATCCTTTTTAGGTGGTCTTGTACATGCCCATGATATCTAGATTGTCTGTTATCATTCTTCTTTACTTGAGTCTTTTTTTATATCTTCCTATCTCCCTTCATTTATAGTTATTAATTTTTGTATTTTCCCCTTTATCATTAGGTATATATGGAATCTACACCTCTAGTTTTTGAGGAGATATGTAGGACTATGTTTATGGATCATGCTATGATCAGGCCTTATTATTTTGCTAGGTACCCTGACCCTTGTAAATAGTTTACCCATAAGGTTAGTGAAACCCTCCTTAGACCTTCTATGGATCCTACCCATCATGTAATAAAACATACATCAAAATCCATTACTATTCCTACTCCTACTATTTCTAAGCCTATCCCTACTTCTAAACTCATTTCTCCTTCCATTGAGCCTAGTTCCATTCCTTCATCATCACCCTCCATTGGTGATGGCTTGTTTCATTTACCCAAGATGGCTCCATTTACCACCAAATGGGTTGATAAGTCTTCTCCCTATTCTTACACTCTTATTACACCTCTTACGATGATGGATTTTACCAAGACCACTCACAAGCATATCTATTACTTTCACAGGATAGATAATCATTCTTCCACACATTGTCATAATTTGTGATACTTTGTGTCCTTATTATCCATCCTTAGATATATACATGCCTCCCCAAAAGGTAATACCTAAATAATTCCTAAGTATGGTAAGGTATATTGTTTGTGGCACTAATGTAACACCCATCACATCAATCTTCATCATATACTCCGACAACACCTTAAGGACCATCTTATATATATTCTTGGACCTTCTACCCTCATCTCACATGTCATTCCTACAAGAAGGATCCTCTCTATTTTCCCATTGACCCACCTCTAGTGGTTATATCCCCTCTTATGGTCCCTTCATCACCTTATGTACCTCCATCCTGTTGGGTGAATATTTTGTCGTCAACTAACTGATGACAAAATGGGTATATCAACCACAGCATAGGGAGATTTACACCACAATAAGTGTGGGTTTAACAGATCTGGACAAGGTAAATCTCTCCTCTCATCAAGGGGAGATTCCCTATGAATATTTATATGATGGATATATATATATATATATATATATATATATATATATATATATATATATATATATATATAATTAAGCAAAAAATAACACATGGGGTGGTATAACAGCATCCACCTCTCTTTTTTCAGAGGTAATGTATAAATAACAAAAGAGGGAAATCCCGGTCCTTAGCTAACAACATTCCTCTTATTTCAGGAATGGGATTCAACATGAAGCAGAAAATCACCTGAAGTAACAAAGTTCACAAGAAAACTCACGTAAGCACAAAGTATTCCATAGCCTCCTTCACTAATTCGAAACAAGCGTAACTATAGAATGAAATGAAGCACAAAGTCTTCCCCTAAGACTAAAAAAGATAACTGAATCAAAAAGATAAAAATAGCTCAAAGTCTATCTTCTACCTTTTAGAAATGCTCTCAGATAATATTAACACACCCACTTTGCTTATTAAATCAGATAAACAAGATATTACCAGGAAAAAGGACATAAGAACTATTTCCTAAATAACACAGATAATTTCAACACAAAGTTTGAAATAAACCTGCTTCTCATTCATTTAACAAAACATGATTTACAAGTTTGAGCACAAAGTCTCAAAAAGTGTTTCAATTTTGACAGAGTTTTTGCTCTCTATTATCTAGGATCTATTTACAAAAGAGGTCTCCACTATATATGGGGAGAAACACTGAAAATTTAGAAAATATTAAAATACAAAAATATCTCAGTCAAAGATGACTCATCTTTGACTTTAAGATATTTTTCTATATTTTTTACATGTAATTACATATTACAAAATTGCATGCACTTTTCACAAGACAAAAGTGCATAAGGAAAGAAGAAGAGAGAAGGGGAAAAAGCTTCAGTTCTTACTATCAGACTTCTTCAGATGAGCATCGTACATAGCAATAGATGCCTGAATTCCTATACTATCTGGCGCAACCATGTTCTTGGAGATGACTCTGGTTCTGATTAAAGAATCCTTCAATGCTGTGATTACTTTAACATGACTAGTTAACCTAGATTTTAGATTGTCCAGTGTCAGCTGAGTATCCAAGTTATTGTCCACAGAAGTCATTGAGAAGGCCTTTTCTTCAAAATCTCTTTGAATCATCCCTTTAAAACCTTGGATCATTTCTTCAGCTGAGAGAAATTGGTTATCTCTAGAAGTGAGGTTGCAGGGTAATTTTTCTAGTTTATTGAGCAAGCCGGTGTCGCTCTTCTCACTAGCATCCCTAGAAGCTTTGAGATCCTCAATCAAATCCTTGAGTACATGTATCCTGTATATCAGTGACTCCTTGATCTCAACATAAGAGTCCTTATTGGAGATGACACCGATAGATATCAAGGTGATTTTCTTCAAATCCTTCATCTCCCTCCATTTGCTAAGATATTTTTCTAAACTATCAACATCCTGAGAGATAAGAGAGACAAGGTCATCTAAATCTGATCTCACCTTCTTCATCTTGCCTATCTTCTCTACAACCTCTGTGAGTAAGGAAATTCCCTGAGTATGCATCTTTTCAATATAATCTTCTAGCACTTTCCCCTTCAAGTAAGTTTTCTCTGCCTTTCTGAATGATAGGGTCATCTACGGAGAAGGCATCTGGAGTTGCTGCTTCAGGGGGAAGAGTGAATCTCCTTATTACTATTGTCAGCTACTCCATCTTAGCCTTATAATAGTCTTTCATCTCTTTTTCTTGATCAAATTTTTGGACCATGATGTCTATTGCAGACTGTAGATCACTTTTCACACCTTCGTGAGTAATTTTGCCAAGTTCAACATGAGAGATGGAATAGCCGCTCATTTCAAAACCCTCAAGGGTTGTGTCTTGTGGAGGCTTAGCTATTTTTATAAATTTTTGTCCCTTTTCCTCAACCAATTTTGAGAGGATCCTTGGCCTCTTAGGAGCCTTAGCTTTCACCGACACTATTTTGCCAAAATTGAAGTCATCTAGAGAGATGGCTAACTTCTTTCTTTTGGGTGTGAAAGCTAACATCCATTGTAGGAGAGATGAAGTACCTGTCATGGCAATGGTTCTCTCAGCTGGCATTACCATGGCAAATTCTACACTATTAGTGGTAATAGTGGTCACAGGTGGAGTAACAAGTGAAACTGTACCGACTACTGATTCTGGCTCTTGTGTAAAACTTTGTCCCAGATTGAAAGAAGGAGATGAAAGACTAGGAATGGATCCAGAGGAGCAAAGAGTATTTCTAGAAGCACCATGAGGATCACCAAATATAACTTTGGAAAGAGAGGCAGATCCAAAAGAAGGAACACTGCTAGGGGAGAGAGGAGAAGGAGATAGCACATGATATTGAGGCGGAGAAGTAGAAACACTCTTAAACAATTGTGCTTCTTCCTGTGAAGGTAGAGGTTCAGTGCTTGGCTATCCTGAAGGCTGATCATCTATTTCCATTGGTTGGGCTACTTGTTCCTAAGAGCTTTGTTCTATAATTCCTTTAGCCACTGCTTTTGGCTCTTCAGTAACCTTTGATTTTTTAGAAACAAAGATGATTCTAGGCTTGTGAGGCCTAGATGGGGAAGGAACATCACCTTTGTTCTTGGTTCTATTTTCTACTTTCTTCCTCATCTCTACTTGGAACTCAACCTCTGATCCCATAACAAACTCTTTCAGTACAATCCCTTTGGTTGCTAACCAATCATTGGTGTTAGCCAATATTGGCTCAAATCTCTTCCTCAGAGAAGTTAGCTCTTTCTGAGACCATTGAATTAGAGGAAGAGGGGAGTCAACAATATTTTCATCCAGGTACTTGCTATTGATGATACTCTTATCATCAACCAGGTTGAGGGGAATCTCTATAATCCCCAAATACTCAATTTGTTCTAGGGTCAGCCTGCTATAATCCATTCTTCTAATTTCTTCAGCTGTCCTCAGGTCTATCCAGATGTCCTCAATTATGGACTCATGGAATTGAGTATTTTTCCTGATCTTGTCCTTGACTCCCCTATAGTCAAATTTGTCCCTTCTCTTGAATTGCTTCAGAGTGACCAGCTGCATCTTTATTTCCATGACTTTGGCTTTGGCTACTGTTACAATAGAGTATCTACCAATTTTGACTGAAAACCTAAAACCTAGCTTTTTCAGCTCCATCTACCTAGTATGTATGATATCCAATTGTTGACAAAGCTCCATCAGAACTAATTTGTCAGAAGGAAACCTAGGGAGCATATATGGATAGCCTTGGAAAAAGCCAACTCAAAGAGAGTAGGTGGGAAATTAGAGGAACATACACCCGTAGTCATTGATGAGTGTCTAAGCTTCATCTGATACTCTCTTTTGTTCAAGCTAAGGGTTGAAGAGGCATAAAATTATGGCAAAGAAAGCATCATTTACTCTTTTAAAATGGTGGGTTGATCCTTGAAACATTAACTGGGGGTAATATGAGTAGACCAGGGTGGTCTTTCTATCCCCTTCAGTTGTCAAACTTGGAAAGGTTTGCATTGAGGTAGTTATGTACACAAGGTATGAGGTCATATAAAACTTGGAAGAAGTCTGTACCTTAGTTAGCTGCTCGTGAAGGGTATTGGTAATTTGCTCACCCCAAAAGATGACCTATTTACCCTGGAGGATGATCTTGATGAATGGGTACATCCACTCATGGAACTGTGAGGATGATGGGAGGCCTCACACTCTGTTGAGAAGGGTGATCAAGTCACTGACTTCTTCAATGAAATTGCTCCTCGAGAAGTTCCATGGCCATCTAGATAGACTGGTTCTGGGTGTCTTCAGCCACCTATTATTCATGACTTTCTTTGCCCTCTCAAGGTCCTTGTCATACTCCTTCTGAGCTTCTATGAAGTCAATCTTTAGTACTTCAGTAGTAGGAGGGCACATGAAGACTTTGTCGATGAATTCAGGATCTAGCTGAATTATCACATTGCCACTGGCATTTGAGACTGATCTTGTCTCTTTATTGTAAAAGTGGGCACACTAGAGGATGAAATTTGTATGATGTGCTGCCACTGGGAAAGTGGCAACCAAGTGAATGTTGCTTTCAACAATCCTCCTCATTTCAGAACTCAAGTTTGTTGCCTTCATTTGAGTCATGAACTTGGCCATATCTACGTGGCAAATTTTAGTGTCCCTAATGTCATCAATGTTGGAGGTAACTGAAGTGATTGGAAAGATGCCCTGGTATTTTTACTTCATGGTCTTTACCTTTTTTAGAGACGCTTCAAACATTGGAACTGGCCTTGGTCGAATAGGTGTTGATGAGCAAGAATTCTCTAAAAGTACTGTAGTCATGATCACATGGTTAGGGAAAAGTGGGCGAGTTGGGAAATCCACATTTTAAGTGATCAGGAAGAAGGAAGGGCACTTAAAAGGGCTAGGTCAGAAATTGAGGTAGAAAAGGATGAAGGAAGGGAAATAAAGGAAAAAGGAAAAAGTCCTTGAGAGTTAGAAAAACTCGGAGGAGAAAATGCATGGGTGGAAAAATTTGCCGCCCCTGCATAAAGAATAGAAAGAGGAGTAAAGGTGGTGAAATTCACTACCCCTATAGAGTTGGTCTACACAGGTGGCAAAATTCACCGCCCCTACAGATCGGGGGTGGAAAAGTGTTGGGGTGGCAAATTTTGCTACCCTTGCACTTCGGGCTGCATTGGCAGCAAAATTTGCCACTGATGCAAGTCTTAGCCAAAAGGGTGCGCAGGCGGCAAAAATCATCACCCAAGCACGCAAGTCTTACGTGGGCAACAAAATTTACCATCCATGCAGGTAAAAGGTAGGGAAGCTGAGGTATGGGTGGTAAAAATCATCGCCCATGCAGGCTTGTAAAAGAACCGTGGGCAAAGGAGAGGGGCGGCAAAATTTGCCACCCCATCAGGGAAAAGAAGTGGGAAGGCTGAGGAGGAGGGGAAGGTGGGAGACGGTGAAAATCACCACCCTCCCAGGAACAGGCTGACCGGATAAAACAGAAAAAACAAACCCCAACAATGACAAAATCAAACTATCTAAGAAAAGAACAGGAAAAGAAAGGAAACAAATGATAAAAACAAGACCTACCTCGAAAACCACATGCACAACAAGCTCAAATCCACCAAAACACACTTTCACCCATTCGCTGGATCATCCAGAGGTAGAGGATAGGAGGAGAGGAGGAAGAATGAAAATAAATAAGCTTGAAATCAGATTATATGGGGTGAAAAATAACCCCAACAACCTGCCGCACATGGAAATAAATGTTATGCATGGAAATTGAGACATGTAGGGGCAGAAAAAATCACTGCCCATGCATGTCAGTTGAAGGTTCAGATGCAGGGGCAGCAATTTTTTTTGCCCTTGTAGGTCAAGATGTAGGGGCAGTGAAAATTGCTGCCCTTGCAAGTAAAATGCAGGAGCGGCAAAAATTGTTGCCCATGCATCTGAAAGGGAAAAATGCACTAGCGACAAAAATTGCCACCCGTGCATGGAAATAGAAGAAAAGAAATACTAACTCTAAAAGAGGTATAAATTGGTCCTTTGAACACATCGAGACCGTAATGATTTTGATGTTTTTTGGGAAAATAGGACAAAAAGACATTACTAATTTTGAATTGTATCAGTTGAACCAAAACGAGAATGAGGAAAACCCATCTTGAAAATAAACTTAGAGAGATGAAAGATGAAATGGACAAGTTTCGTAAGGGGGGTTGTTCCCAAAATTGAGCTAAGCTAATTTTGGAAACAACACACCCATGAGTCTTTCACTCGTGGACCTTCCCTCACCCATGGATCCTTCTCTACTGGAGATTACTGCATCTCCCATAGAGCCTAATCCCACACATTCTCCTAAACATCCCTTACCTAATTTACCTCCTTAACATGATCCATCTAGTATTCCTAATTTTATGTGGATGATATTAGAAGATAATTATTTTCCCAATTTTCATCAAAGATTGATGAGACATTATCAACAATTCATATCCATCTTCATAGAGACTTATCTGATGTATTCGATAATGTGTGTGGGTAAATTTATGAGAACATGAATGGTGATTTATCATTTCTATTTTGATTAGATGTGTGATCCAATTTTATTTTTATCTATCTATTATATCATTTGAAACTATGTCAAATTCCTCTTTATCTTACGTGGTGATTTTATTTGTTGTACTATATCTTGCTTACATTATTATATATATTCACATATGATTGTCTTTCTATTTCATTTATTTATCTTTAGTTCTTGAGTTTTTATCAAAAATATCTTCTTGTATCTTTATGATAGTTTTATTTTTATCTCCATTTGTCACACAAAAATGTCATTGTGATTTGATTATACAAACCCTATTCCCTTTGGTCATTGTCTCCTATTACCATGTGATCAGTTAAGAAACAATCCATCTCATTATATAGTCATTATAATAGTCCACCTTTGGATATCCTTTTTCCCTTCTTTCTTATCCACAAACTAAACATATATATGATTTAGACTTGAGACCACATACTGGTTCATTATTAATCCTAAGTGTCTTAGTCAGTCTTTATCTTTGGTTACTTAACTTATTTTAGCATTAGCCTACAACTCATTCATGTGTATCACTACATATATCATGATTGGTCATTCCAAGTCCATATGGAGGAGGAATCTTAAAAATTCATAAAAATTTAAAATCCAAATCATTTAAATAAAAGGCAATGATATCAAAAGGCAAAAAATATTCTTAAAAGTCAAATCACACTAAAAGATGTGATTCAAAACACATCTTTCTTCTAATCAAAGTTCAAACTCCATAGTTGGACTCATGATAGAGATGAGGTATTTTTGGGTGTGTTGGGCTATTATATTAGAAGAGGAGAATAAAAAAAATATGACAGTGTTACCTACTTTCTCATGTAATTACCCAATCTTCATAGTAGATCGACAACTCTATAAGGGGTCCTGAAGAATAGGGAACATGTCATGGGAAGGTAGGTCCATTTTAATTTTTTTTTATACCAATATACCTTCATTATTTTATATTATTATCACAATTATTTTCCTATAAAGCTTTGTGTCTATAGCAAATAGGTTTCCTTTATACATAGATGACTACTAGTCACTTAGTGTCTTCTCATGTCCTTAATATGCCTATTGTCTCCTATGGTCTTCTCATAAGATGCCTAAATATATGATTTTTATATTCCCATTTTCATTCCTTATATCCCTCATATTTCCTCTTGATAAATATTGTCTTGTCTACTCATCACTCCCCTTGGGATTTCATTTATGAGTTACTTTTTAAGACTACATACAGGTCCCGACGTCTCTCACAAATTACCACATTTTCCTAATTATTACCCACATCATTTATTACCTAATTGTTCAAAAATAAAATTACATATGTCATATATGAGATAATATTTGATTGATTATGAAGATACATGTCATTGACATGCTTCCCATATTGATTTAGTATGTTTTATGCTTACTTCATTTCTCTTTTTTCTTTTATCTTCTTATTTTCTGATTCATGTAAGAATACAACCAGTTTTTGAATTTTTCATACTTCTTAGCTTGAATTAGTGTGATAAATTTAAGACCAATCTTTTTCCAATTTTATTTTTCTCTTATACCTCCCAACATGATATAGTATAATTGATTGACTTAATTTTATTTTTTTTTATTACCATTTATGCCTTTTTACATACCTTCTATTTTATTACATTACTTTCATACTTTCCAATGCAATTTAGTGTGATTTTACTTGTTTTAATTTGGTGAAAAAATGTTTCACTTTGGTTTTTAAAAAAATTCCTTTTTACCATCTTGTTTTGGTTCTTTATACTTAGTCATTTTTTCACATTTTCCATCTTGAAATAGTGTGTAGTACATTTTTTATTGATTATTTTGAACTAAGCCCTTTTGCCTATTTATTTTTAACCATGCATGTGTCCTACATAATGTTAGAAAAGAAACCACATCTCATATATTTCCTATAGCATATATAACATAGCTAAACACATGTGATAGAAATAAATGTATCCAAAGCATCCAAATATATAACCATAATGATAAAAACATAAAACCAACAACAATATGCCAAAATAATCCATATATACATCTCATGAGTTTTTATACAATAAATATAGTCATATACAATGCTCCAAGTCTATGGTTGGGCCCCATCTTATCTCTCTTATGGCCTAGACATATTGCCTACTGAGGCCTCAGTCTAATTCATCTAAATATTGTGTTGTCAAGATGTCATCTGAGATTTTAGTCCCCCCACCTATCCCTATAGGTATGCTACTTATGCTTGTGACTATGCCAACTACGTTTAGGTATCTATATGTGCCTATCATCTACATCATTATAGGTAGATGAATATCTCTCTCCTCTTCTAGGCCTTTTCATTCCCACATCTTGCCTAAGCCCATCTTTGTTAGTGTCTACATCCTCTCTCTTTGTGCCTATATCTACCTCATTACCTCTCTAGCTAATCTGAACTAGCTCACTTGAGCTGGGGCAAATGGTACACTAGGTTCCTCTAATGTAGTAGGGTTATATAGTTTTACAATATCATCTAGGATGTCATGGAGTGCTCCCCTAACAAGGGACTCCCATCTCTCCTCCTCATCCTTAGTTATGATTGAAAAATCACACCAAGTGGATATTAGATCACTATTATATCTCAAAATATCTATCTATCTATCTCTATCTAAAATAAAATCTTAAAGAATAATTCAATCATCTTTTCTAACCTATCTATGTCTCAGTCACTATGGTCTCACCATCTATGTGACCACCTAAAATAATCTCCCCATCCATGGAACCTCCTAACACCTCCTATATAGGTCACCTCCTTAGCTCAAATTTGGTTGTCATGGATCACATCCATCTTATCCCATGTTTGAGTGTCTTCTCTATCATCCTACCCTCCTTTAACTCACCTACTGAGTCATCAGGGATGGTAATAGTCTCTACTCTCTCCTACTCCTATCTCCATTGATGTTATGTCTTCAATGAACACTACCCATATAGCTATAGAGCTGATAATAGTACATCTGATATCTCTACCTCTACATCCATCTCCTCCTAATATACTTCTTATCATGCCTAACTAGTCCATGGTCGCTCTAAATGTGTTATAAGCATCAACCTCATCAATAGTGGTCCTAGCCCCTTCCTCCCTCATGGCTCTCTCAAATTATAAACCCATTGCTTGGGCATAAATATCAGTGCTATTAGATGGGGGTAATCGCATATATCTTGGTAACTATATTATCTAATGTGGCTTTCACCACTAGGTGTAGTGTCCAACCACCTTTGTCCTCACTATAGCTAGTGCAACTATGTCCTAACTCACCTATGTAATCACGATGTTCCCATATGGATACCACACTATGTATATGCATCTCATTATTTGTAGCTCTAGCACATGGGGCATGCCCTACACTACTTTGTCCTCTTTCCATCTTTGCACTCAATGTGACCTATCATTAGTCATATGGGGTAACCTAGTTGGTCAATACATAGGAAACATCTCATATATCTAAGCCATTAGTAATATGATTAGTCTTATCAACTTCTACCCTCTAAACAACATTTCATACATATCATGTATGAGTTGGACTCAGACGATAGACATGGGGTCATAGATAACTCCCTCCTCTAAAATCATCCTACTCAAGGCTACCACAACTAGTGGTACCTTGCCATCTGACTTGTGACATATCACTTGCTATTGTAGACACCAAAATAGTGTCGACTCCCCTTGGTCACTTACACACTTTATTAATTTAAAATAAACTAATTATTTTAAATTAATGACATCACCTAGACACCTCACCTTGGACACCTCACCCTAAGACCATTTCCTACCCTATGAGTCACCTTGAGACTAAGTCATCTAAATCCTAACTACCTAAGACTTATTCTCACTCCCTATTTATTCCCTAACCAACTCTCGTGCTTAGTAAACCCATCTTTTGACTGTTCACCAATGGCAAATGCACTTGACAGATGGAGAATGAGCAAAGGGATAAAAATAGCCCTTTTACCCATTCTTTAGCTACCAACATTGGTCAACTGTCGACTGACGCCAGCAGTATCACTGACGTTGGTTACATAAATTGAGTTCTAACGATGAGTTAACCCCCTTGCCCCCTTGGACTCTTTGATCACCCCCGAACTCTCTTTCTCTCTCTCTCCCCCCAGACTCTTAGATGTGAATGCACACAATCTGAGACTGATCATCAAAATTTGACTAATGCTCCCTTGGCTATAGAAACTCTACGCAAGTCACTCTAGATTAAACTGGAACATTGTACAAGGACCTTGACATCAGCCACAATAAGAATTAGCGTTCAAACACCTCTGGTTCTCCACTAAGCAGAGCTAAGTATTCTTCTATCTCATTTTAGTATTTTAGAAGACATTAGTAATTAGTTTCTATTTAATATTTCTAAATACTATCAACCAGACCCGACTTTCTTCCTAGAGAGGCTGAAAAGCCTTCCTCTTACCCTTACCCTTTTTGACAACCTATCCTCTACCTTTGCCCTTCTGCAGGCCTTATTTATCTCCCTGCAACCTTGCATAGACCTTTAAACTCCCGAACCCCTCTGTCAACCATAGACATAACCCTGAGACCCGTCCAAGGCCCATTGCCCCTACCGATATTAGCAGCCTAACCGATGTCAACAACATTGACCAACCGACACTGGTAGGACTACCAACATCGATGACTGTGATAGACCGACTTCAGAATATAGGTACGTGTTATCTACTTTCTCTTTCTTAGTCTATCACCATTTCTTATATTACAACATTATTTTCATTAAAAAGTGGAATGTCATCCCTTATGGAAGTTTTTACACTTTCGAGACCGAGCGTGTTGCTTGGCAGTCCACCATATCTTTATCTAACACTCTCTTTGTTTAAGTTTCTTTCTCTCTATAGGTGTTTCCTCAATAGCCAAAGAGGAGCTCCTAAAATGCTTGGATACAGTGCACAACTTAATCCAGGTAACGTATAAACACCTGACCATTTATCTTTAGTTTCTTATTCTTCTGAATGTAAATAGCAAAAATGAGTAGAAACATTTTGGCACGCCCGGTGGGACCCTAGAGTTTTCCCTGGGTTCATTTCTTATAAAAGCAAATTTTCATATACATGCATTAGATTCTCTTCTTGTATCCTTTTTCTATCTCTTTATTTCGAAAAGAAACCATTAGCAAAAGTTAAAAAGAATATCTTTCTTTTTCTTCTTGTCACTTCTTGCCAGCATCGTAGAGTAGTGAAAATTCATACTCTTTACCTTTTTCTCCACTTGTTTGCATTTGAACAAAATATTTCAATTTGGGTTAAAAATAATTTCATTTCATTCTTGCTTGAATGCATATTTAGCTCATCTAGTAATTAAAAATCATTATGAATAAATCATAGTGCACATATGTTACACAACCTGACCACATTCACAATCAAACATCTAAACATACCTGAGATAAGGCCCATCTGGGATTTCATCACCTAGTAGATACCTTACCCTTCCTGGTGATTATACTTAGATTTCACCACCAAGAGGAGGACCCACTCTGTTCTCTAGCAGAGTATAAACTATAGGTGAAGTATATATTGGCTAAGCAGCCCAGCTTGGCTCTGGGTTCGTGAAGTGAAGGGAGAAAGCCCCAACACCAAGCCACGTACAGAACCTAACATATATTTTTGAGCACCAAAACATAACCCAAAACCAACCATAGACTTCCTCTTTAGGACCTGTTCTAAAGGACCAATTCCCAAACATATTCTTCTAAGGCATAAACCACCATGACTCTAGAATTTATTCTTAGGAATTTAATGTTTAGAGGTTGCTTGCCATTACCTTTTTTTCTATTTTCATTTGATTGTTTGAGCTTGTGAGGATGCATCATTTTGAGACCTAAAACAACTCAAAATTTCTCTTTATTCCAAAAACTTTTAGTTTTCTAAGTTTTTGGAAAAACACAGACACTGACATCGGTTTTTCCACCGACATCGACAACCCATATTGATCGACATCAATTTTTCCACCAATGTCGGCAACCTATCTTCATTGACATCGGTTATATTACTGTCATCGGCAACTTTTCATCATCGACATCAGTTTTTACACTGACGTCAGTCACTGTCAACAAATTTTCTTTCCAAAATAGCAAGCTTAAAACCCGACTTTCTTGCTGTTAAACACAACATTCTAATTTTTTAAAACTAAAACTATAGTTTTTTGAACCTAAATCCCCTTTTTCCTTGGATGGTTATGACACACAGTCAAACCAAAACTCTTGTTGACCACACAAGTCAACGACCACTTCCACCTTCGCCTTTCATATCAAGTCACCAAATGGAGTATACTTCAGACACTGAGCATACTCCAATTCAACCAACCCCTAATCAACCTCCAATTATTCCCAAAGGGGATCAAAATTTTGAGAGATTCCTTGACCATAATGTCAAGGCTCTCTAACACTATCTCGCAAGAAGCCAAACGCGAGACCCTTCAGGTAATCCTATTTATGGGATGCCAACTTCCCTGGTTGAAGCGGCAATGATATCAACACCATCCACTACCCAACCCATAATCACTCAATCCATTGCCTCAGCCAATAACCCAACCATGGCCAATATTCAAGATTTGGCCTCCCCATCTATTTCTGGCCTTACCTCCATCGGGGTTTTCATACCCCCTCAACCATAAACAATTCAACCAAGTTTGACACCTTTTTAAAACTTAATTGTCTTGACCCCACCCACTCTTGCACCTACAAATACAAGAGTGAACACCTATCCTTCAACTAGCATCACCATCATTCAACCACCCTTGGTGGCATTTAGTCAACTAGTGCCCTCCACCTTCATGGCACAAGCCCCCTTGACCTCAACATCAATCCTTATGATGAACTACCAATATGTTGCACCTACACAAATGCAACCAAGTACATCATACGCCCCTCATAACACCTTTTAGGTACCCTAAAACCTAGGGGGTGCCCCACCTGCCAATCCATTAGCTAATCTAATTAAGATGCTGATGGATAAGATGTCTAACCTTGAGACATCCATTTTTGGTTCAAGCAATGTTCTTTCATATGAAAAAATATGCAACGAACCCATCCATCCTTTAGTGCCTATTCAACCATACCCTAAATAGTTAGACCTCCCTAAATTTACTCACTTTTAGGGTAAAGAGGACCCACAACAACATCTACGAGTGTTTAGACATGCTTGCTACCTCATAGCGCACGATGATGCATTATTACTTCGCACATTCCCCATGTCACTTTCTGGCACCACCCTTGATTGGTATAGTTCTATTACCAGTCATTCTCTCTTTTCCTTTACTCAACTCACTTAACTATTCCTAGACCACTTCTCAATCAACATCACTAAAAAGGTTTCCATTACAGACCTCTATTTTATTAGACAATTTGACGATGAGTCAATAGCTGACTTCGTTGCCCGTTGGAGAGGTTTGATCAACCAAATCTCCTTTTCATTACCTCAACATGAGCTCATTGAGCTCTTTTCAAGAGCATGTGCCAAGCACATCTCATCCACTTTGCATGTTCAAACTTTTTACACATTTGATGAAGCTTTCACCATGGCTCGAAATCTTGAACTCTGCACAGTCAAAGAAGACAAGGTCAAATTGCGTAGTAAAAATGCCAACGCAAAACACAATGACCCTTCTTCTTCCAAACCTTCTTCCCACTCCAAATCCAAAGGATCAGCAAATGTTATGGTACTTAGGTCATCATCATCTACCACAACCAACCAATCTCAACCTTCCACATTAGAATATATTACAAAACAATTCTAACAACGGTATGTATAGCGTCAATACACTCCAATAAGAGAATCATATGCTTCCATGTTGGATAAAATAGTCAAGCAGGGAGTCCTCAACCTCTCTCAAATCTGACCACCCCAATTTGACCTGTCAAAAGCCATCCATACATGGTATAGGGAAAATGAATTTTGTAACTATCATCGTGTCAATGGTCATGACATAGACAATTATAAAACCTTCAAAAACATTATTCAAGACATGTTAGACAAGGGGGATCTTGTTTGGGATAACCCAAATGTGCCGGCTAACCAAAACATGGATGTCTTTAGGCAACCATTCCCTAACCATCCCCCAACTCAGAATAATGTTTAGACCATGGTAGATGACCTTCAAGAGCATAATATACACACAATCGACATGGTTTCTAACCAACCTCTCCCACAATCTAAAGAGGTTAGTCAACCTATTTCTCCACCATAGGTAGAAGAGCCTTCTTCTCCTATTAGTCCTGCATCCATCGCTTTGTCACATGTAGGAGAGTTTACTTTGACTTCTCCCATATTGGAGGATGTTTTTATGGCACCAATGCTGGTAGCCTCGCCCTCATCCTTTTTATCCACAATGGGGGATCATAATTTCCCCACTCCTCAACCACACATCAAAGGCATGATCATTCCTATGCTCTATCCACTTGAAGAGCCAAAGTCTCCAATCCCTTCTCTATCGAGAGAGGAACTTGCCACCTCACCCACTTTAGTCAAAGAAGATCAGGTGAAGGTAGATTTGAACCTCACTCTGCACAATAGTGGTCCTTGCACTAAACTAAAGAAGGCTGCTAAATCATGTCAGAGAACTCCTCCCCCACCTTCACCATGACCATCTATCTTGGGCCCACACCCTTCTACATTAATAGGAGTGCTCTCTAATCCAACACCTTTCAACAAGAAAGTGATATCTACACATGTGACCACACTGCCAACTAAAAAGATGGTATGACAAACTCCACCTAAAACTCCTAAATAGAAGTTGTCAACCCCTACAACTCCTAAATAGAAGTTGTCGACACCTACTGTAACAAAGAGCATAGACCCATTAGTGGGTTCCTATGCTTCATTTTTATGCCAATTGTTGCAGTCTTCTAGCATTATCCTCCCGCCCATTAAACCATACCAACCTCTCAGACCAAAACCATCTTGGTTTGATGAAACTCAAATCTGCTGGTATCTTTACACACCTGGACATGATACTGAGCATTGTTATGCCCTTAAGGTTGTCATTTACCAACACCCGAAAAAAGACACCCTTCTTGTTGAGAATTCCCTCGACCACCTCTTTGAAAAACATTCAACACCATCACATGCCTCTCAAACCTCCTCACCTAAATCAAGAGTCCATCATTAGACTATGGTCCCTCTACCACCTTCTCCCCCTTTATTCAAAATCAACACAATTAATGTTGACACTAGGTCCCAAACCCTAAAAGATAAAGGAAAAGAGAAGATTTTTACCCCTCTGACATATCCATTTGTCAAGCCATCTCAACTGACATCACTGGGGGAAATTCCTCCTAACCTCTCTAGTCCACATGACATTTGGTATAAGTGACTTGTTGACTACTTAACTTATTCTATCATGCCTCCTAACCTCCCTAGCAATAGACGATGAACCTTTATCAAAAGTATTGATCGCTACACCATGTTAGGGGGTCTTCTCTACAAATGAGGTCTCAATGGCCTCCTTCTCCAATGCTTAACAACCACTGAGACTTCCCATACCATCAAACATGTCCATGATAGAATTTATGGGGGACATTTCAGCGGTAATGTGGTTTCAAAGCACATTTTCTGCCTAGGCTATTATTGCCCCACTCTTAACCAAGACTGTAACAACTATGTTCAACATTGTACCAAATGCCAACAACATATCAACCAACTTCACGTCCAACATCGACCAAAACATGCCTATAACAAAAATTTGAAAGAGCGAGATTTCAAAATTAGAGATCTCGTCCTTAAAGATAACCAACACATGACCAATATGGAAAGAAGCAAATGGGACAAGTTTGCTCCTAATTAGGTTAGACCTTACATAACAACACACAAGTATGGATCAGGGACTTATTGTCTATCTTTTCTCGAAGGCTAGCTAGAACCTGAGCCCTTTAATGCCTTACATCTTCGACCGTTCTACTGTTAATCAAGTAATCATTCACTTGATGTTTAACTTGAGCTCATCCCTTGAGCAACCCCCATCATCATCATTCCTACTCCTTACAACCCTTTTTCCTTTACAAACATTAATCAACCCTTTTATGAAGCATGAATGCTTTGTCCTAATAAAAGGGAACCCTTAAACCTCTATAGTCTTGTCCATGACTAAAAATTTAGTCAAAACAAACATACAACTAGGATGCCTAACCAAAGGTCATAAACTATAAATGTAGACTTCTCCCTCAAAGGATAGCTGCATCATTACTATAATTACTAGACTGCTCCCTTGAAGCATAGCTAGACATCCAAACATATAAAGCATAATATAGACCACTCTCTCAAAGGATGGCTATGCCTATATTTTGCTACAAACATAGCACCCTATGACCACAAAACAAAACAACATCCCCAATTGGACTTCCTGCATTGATCAATCTACCATATATATAAAAAATAAATAAATAAATAAATTTAAAAAAAAAATGACTGACAAACTATTAAGTCATGGACTTGCCTATAGTCGTTCTCAGGGTTACCTATAAAAGGGGCAAAGTTATACCTGCTAAAAAGGGTTACCCTATCCTGACATATCATACCTATTACCCCAACATACTCAAGGGATTTTGAGCTCACTTAATTTCAAGTGATTATGCTACTTCTCTAACAAAAACCAATGGTCAATGACATAATGCATAAACGGGGCTTTTTGTTTTAAAAAACCCTATCTATGCCATCATTGTGGTCCTTGTCAATGAAAGAGCAACACGCCTTTCACTTCTTATACATCTTCATCACATACAACCAAAACCAAACCAAAACATTGTCCAACCACTAACACGACCTCATAATTTATTTAATACAAATATCAAATTTGTGTTATATGAATTATCATAGGCCATTCACATAAGTTTCTATGATAAACAATACACATGGAAACTATCGACCAAACACAATTTATGTCAAGCATATACCATCACCAATATGGAGACTTTCTGAAGCATAAATATACTCATTTCATTTTTATCATACAACATCACAAATATGGAAAATTACTAGGGATGAAAAACCACATAATCAATGTTACAGATTACACCATCACATAATATGGAAAAGGTTGTAACATCATCATACACTTATCATTTCAAGCATGTACCATCACACATATGGAACCTGCTAAAAACACTAACCTGACCAAAACAACTATCAACCACTTTGACTCTTCTTCCCTTTTGGGGAGAACTACATTGGCTTGAGGCCCTTAAAATAGCGGCTATGTAGGCAGCACTCAGTTGACATGGAGTCTTTAGGGGTTAGCTCAGCCATTTGCCCGTTCATCTCCCTAATGACAATGACCATTCATTTGTTCATCTACCTAATGGACCAACCATATAACCTTTAATTATGACCGAATAACTAGCCCTGACACTGTAGAAGTCACCTTTGACTTCTCATGGGGCACATTGGAGATCACTTACATCTCCCTAACCATAACCAACAACACTTGAGATCACTTATATCTCAACCCGACTCGACCAACGACCATGGAGATCATGACTATCT
Organism: Torreya grandis; assembly: GCA_037957365.1. Taxonomy (NCBI): domain Eukaryota; kingdom Viridiplantae; phylum Streptophyta; class Pinopsida; order Cupressales; family Taxaceae; genus Torreya; species Torreya grandis. The sequence goes on from JARHVA010000875.1 coordinate 1,436,959, forward strand.
CCTTAGACCACGACCACTTTTGAGACAACTCTACCTTAGTTGTTTTGATTGCATGTATGCTACCTCACGAATAGTTAGAAAAATTATACGCACCCCACATTACAACCCTCACAAGTATCAGATCGTGCCCAAGTTGATCCCCACTACTTTTGACATTTTCGTGTTTTCCAGGAGCACTTCCTAAGCCCAAGATACTTGGAACATGATGACCGTCGGAGCTACAACTTTGATCATTTAACCCAATCAGCTATGACTAAAGGCTGGGGACTAATTACTTTGATTTTAGCACTCCTCGACCTTGCCTGTGACAATTTGACCTGCCTATCATGTGAAGTGGTATATGCACAATCTCAACTATTGCAGTGTTCACACTCAAACTTCACCATACTCATCCATTGCCTATTAAATCAACACTCGATATTAGGTTACCTTCCCTCTACTCCCACTTTGAGAGGGAATACCTTATCCCATACCTGGGGAAACTAACTCCTATTTTTATCTTGTAGTTCATCAAGAACAACCAACAAGACAAAAAGGGGCAAATATAGATACCAAAATAGTGTCTACTCCCCTTGGTCACTTACACACTTTATTAATTTAAAATAAATTAATTATTTTAAATTAATGACATCACCTAGACACCTAACCTTGGACACCTCACCCTAAGACCATTTCCTACCCTATGAGTCACATTGAGACTAAGTCATCTAAATCCTAACTACCTGAGACTTATTCTCACTCCCTATTTATTCCCTAACCAACTCTCATGCTTAGTAAACCCATATTTTGACTGTTCACCAATGGCAAATGCACTTGGCAGATGGAGAACAGGCAAAGGGCTAAAAATAGCCCTTTTACCCATTCTTTAGCTGCTGACATCGGTCAATTATTGATCGACGCCAGTGGTATCACTGACGTCAGTTACATAAACTGAGTTCTAACAATGAATTAACCCCCTTGCCCCCTTGGACTCTTTGATCACCCCTGAACTCTCTTTCTCTCTCTCTCCCCCTAGACTCTTAGACGTGAATGCACACACTCTGAGATCGATCATTAGAATTCAACTAACACTCCCTTGGATACATAAACTCTATGCAAGTCACTCCAAATTGAACTAGAACATTGTACGAGGACCTCAACATTAGCCACAATAGGAATTAGCTTTCAAACACCTCCGATTCTCCACCAAGCAGAGCTAAGTATTCTTCTATCTCATTTTAGTATTTTAGAAGGCATTAGTAATTAGTTTCTATTTACTATTTCTAAATACTATCAACCAGACTTGACTTTCTTCCTGGAGAGGCTGAAAAGCCTTCCTCTTACCCTTAACCTTTTTGATAACCTATCCTCTACCTTTGCCCTTCTATGGGCCTTATTTATCTCCCTGCAACCCTGCACAGACCTTTAAACTCCTAGACCCCTCTGTCAACCATAGACATAACCCTGAGACCCATCCAAGGCCCATTTCCCCTACCGACAGTGGTAGCCTAACCGACGTCAGCAACATTGACCAATTGATGCCAACAGGACTACTGACATCAGCGACTATGACAGACTGACTAAAAAATATAGGTATGCATTATCTACTTTCTCTTTCTTAGTCTATCACCATTTCTTTTATTATGACATTCTTTTCATTAAAAAGTGGACTATCGTCCCTTATGGAGGTTTTTATGCTTTCAGGACCGAGCGTGTTGCTTGGCAGTCCACCATATCTTTATCTAACACTCTCTTTGTTTGAGTTTCTTTCTCTCTATAGGTGTTTCCTCCACAGCCAAAGAGGAGCTCCTACAACGCTTGGATATGGTGTGCAACTTAATTTGGGTAACGTATAAACCCCTGACCATTTATCTTTAGTTTCTTATTCTTCTGAATGTAAATAGCAAAAATGAGTAGAAACAACTATATCACAAACCTTATCACAACCTTTTAGATATCTAGAACCTATGATGTATATACATCAAAAATACTAACTCTCCATCTTGACAATATGATATTTGAGCTTATATCCCACATGGCTAAGGCTCTCCTCTCCTTTATGTTTTTTGGTATCCCTATGGTCACTTGTGCTCCTACTATCGATAACCTGAGGATGGTATGGACATATTTTAGATTGATAGACACCTCTACTTTGTCCCCACCCACCTCCCATCTAAAGGTGTTAGTCAATTATTCCTAACATCTAAGAAACATGACTAATAGATTTGTGCTCAAAGGAATCCTACACATATCAATTATCCCTCCTAGGCCTACAGTTACTAGTTTATCCCTATCTCTATCTGAAAATCAATCTAACAAATCTAGTAACCAAGATGCATCCATCAATCACCATAATCTCCATAATCCCTACAACCAAAAAATAACAAAAGATGTATCAGCTCCTCCATGTCACGTATAGTCAAAATACATTCTTTTTACAATTTTAATAAAAAAATAAGCCTAAACTACTTTAGTTTATTCTTTTAAACCTATTTCTAGTCTATTTAGTCCTTCTTTCCCTTGGTCATTTCAGGCCATTTTATCCTTATTTCAGCCTTTTACACACATTTATATACCATTTTGGTTCTTTGGTGAAACTAGTTTGAAAAAATTTCCTTATTTTTGTCTTTTTTGACTCAAAAATCTAAGTTAACCCTCTTATTTTCCCCTCCCTAATACTACATTGTCATTCTAGACTTTTTGGGTTAGTTTGTAAAACTATACAAGGTCAATAGTTTGTAAAATATATATGGTCAATACACACCTACTGGGTTGGTAGTATGTATTTTACCACTTAGTTGACCTAGTTCAATTTCCTTACTAACCCCTTGTATTTTCCTAAAAAAATGCTTGTTTGCAGTTTTCTTCCTAATTCCTCCAAACCCATTTCCCATCTTGATAATTCCTACCTATATAATCTAATTTTGCTTCATTTTGATATCTAAAAATACTAAAAATTAATTTTTTATGAAAATTCAATTAACTCACTACAAATTTCAAAAATTGGTGTGAGATCCATAGTTGCATACTTGTAGTACACCCGTTGCCACTCTTGAAGCTCCCCCTCATCTAGCCTATCATCTCTTCACCATCCTAGCTCATTTGTCTCTAGAGCTCTTTTCCCTCTCTCTCATAAGTCAAAAAAACAAATGACTTGTATTTCCCCTATTTAAAAACACTTTTCATCAATTCAAAATTTTTAATTATTTTCAGGCAGATTTGTTGTTTTGCCTCTATTTTCATTTCTACTCATCCATTTTGCAAATCATAACATGTGTCAGATTAATGATGATGTAGAGAATATTCTCTACTAATATATACCTATTTTCCAAAAATTTAATTTTTTGGCTATTTTTTACATTAACTTCTATAGGTTCACCTATTGTTCTTCACATTGGACACCTTCACTCTCTCTTGTAGTCTATTTCTTTATCTACAATAATAATGTAAATAAAGGTATGTGTTTTTCAATTCTATCCTTTCATTTATATTATTTACTACTTACTACACTATACTTAGCATCAACATTGTGTGTTATCATGTTCTATCCCATAGCACCATCTCGTGTTGCACTTATGTGATACATGATGAAATTTGAGTGGGGAATATGTATACACAATATTTTCAAACTTATATCACTTACTAACACTTTTTATATTGAAAGAACCTATTGAGTATCAATCTATTTGAGTGCATGCCTTAAGGGGTGCATTAAGAAAGGGGTGGGTAGACCATTGGTGATTCGTAGGATTGTTGTCCCTTTTGCCACTTGCCATCTACATACTTGTTTCCTAAAACCATTTCCCCTAAGCTTATTCTTCTCAATCTTATCCATTCTAATAGTTTTTTATACTTTATCTCTCCTTTTCTTACCTTAATTACCTTTTAGATAGTCAGATGTACTAGGTCAACTCAGTCAACATTATATTATTTAGGGGTATTTTTCACTCTTTGATCTTGTTATCCCTTGGATGAACAAGCTCAAGATCTAGTGATTTATCTCCTAAAAATATATAGGGTCGACTGGGTTGACCCTGTATAACCAACATATTCAAAAGGATTTAGGGAAAGATCTACCTATAGATACAATTTTATTTCCAACCATTTGATAGAGAGACACGAAGTAGAATAAGTGCAAATAAACATCTACTTATTTAGCATTCTACTTTAGGAATAAATCTCATGGTTCCATACGTTCTTTGGAGATACATATCTTGTCTTGTGGATAATTATTTTGGATGCATAGATAGGTTGTGTATACTAGAGATGATTTGTCTTTTTTATCCTTACATACCATAATAATCTCTTACAAAACACCTTGGCCAAGGGATAAATTGAGGCCCACAAGTTCATCTTCAAGGTAAGTATTCCTAAATTTATTTTTCCTTTGTAAGAGTAGATAGATAATCCAATTGTGATTCTCTTCCATGCATTAATATTCTATATTCATTGATGTGATTATATGTCTTCTATGCATGTTTATTTTATTTTATTTTATTTCTAACCCCACTTTGTGCCATAAGCTTTGGTGTGCACTAGATTATATTCACTTTCTTTTTATTAGAATAGAGTGAACATTTAAAACCTTAGGAATATTTTAAGGTTATTTCATGATTGTGTTAGACTTTAGGCTTTAGAACCATTCTTAGCATATTATATTGTGACAAGTGATCCTCTAATTGGGTCTAGTAGATCCCCATATTAGTTATGCTCCCACTTAACAAATGTATTCCCAATCAAAATCCTAGGTATGATCTATCTTCTCTAAGTCAGGATTGATTTATAGACATGATGCATTTCTAATTGCATACACATACTTATGATTATTTGTTGGAACAATAATGTGCTCCAAAGTATTCTTATTGTGCTATTGCTTAGATTAAAAGGAAACCCTTCCACTATGCTCTTGGTTGGGCACAATAACCAACTTTCTCTTTGGATAGATTCTATACAATTCATATCCAACATAAGTTTTACAGAGAACCTCATATAATATGTTAAATTATTTTTTAAAACATGAGCATCAATATTTGGAACAAATTGAATAAAAAATGTTCCTAAAAATCACTCCAACTAGTGATAAAACTTGGTGCCAACTCTACAAACCAAACATGAATTTCTTCTCCTAGTGTGAAAGGGAACAAATTGTAGATTACATTCTCAAATTTGATATCCATAACATGCATAACATATGTGGAAGCATCAAAATGTTCTTTAGTAGCTCTTGGGTGATTATTATGGAACCTAAGAAGGTATGAAAATGGGTCATTAGGGACATCATGTTGAATAACTAGGATATATATGGGTGATTTTTTGAGCCAATCCATTCTCAATTTTTTAGTTTTATAAGTTTTATGATTTTTACAAGGGGGCTCTCTTATGTTAACTACAATTCGAGGTGCTAGCCCTCTTTCTAGTTCTAGTGAAATTGTTGATCTAGGTTTTATGGACACTATAGTTAATGAGGTAGCCTTTAATATTTTTTGATATCAATTGAGGTAAACTCCACTCTAGGGCATGAGTTGAAGGTATGTGGTCTTTGACAGTTTATTGATGGAATAGTTGGTACGGCATGTAGGTTGTTGACAAGGTTTTTGGATGGAGGTGTAGCCTCTAAAGGCTAGTGAATCTCTACATGAATTGGATGGATGGTTGGATTCTAATCTAAAGTGGGTATACCTCAAAAAAACTTTAAAAAGTGGGAAAGGTAAGGCAAAAAATAAATCTTCTATGGTTTTCAAGAATCACTTCCCTAGTTGGTTTCTAGAAAGATGAGTGCTTTCAGAACCTACGCCTATAGCTAGCAATAATTTCACACACACATTAAGACATCGCTAAGAAGTCTAAGGAAATAATGATGTAAGAAATTCATAGGCCTCAAACATAGGTTTCTCCTTTTAGGTCATCTATTGTACACCCTTACTCAGGAGATTATGGCTTGAACTAGTGAAGTATCTGAGGTAGCTATAGCACACACATACAAAACTACATTAAAGAAAGAAATCATACACATTCAGAGTTATGAGCCAATAAAATTAATTGACTTAATCAATATATTTTAAAAGCCATTCAATAATCGTTTCACATCTAATATTAGTACATCAATTAAGATAGTCAATAATCCATTCATAGCTATTGAACACTAAAGATTATTGAAACATACAACCAAAAAAGTAAAATATAATTACAAAACAAATGGAGAAAAAATACTCAAATTCATGAAGTTGATAATAAAAATTACTTTTCTCATCTGTATTCAAAATATTTTGATTCAAATCCAAATTGGGTTATAATTGTGTAAATAAGATTGGGGAAGGGGTCACCTCATCCTCCAAGTTCATGCAAGGTCATTACATGTGATAGTTAGAAATTGAATTCTAACTGTGGTTAAAAACTTTATAAGAGTACACTTCAAGTTATAAATTTAATTTATCCTTTATGAAAGATATGTAACATGTGCATGTGCATAAATATAAAGGCAAATTTACAATTATAGCTTGAACTATATGAAAACTATAAACATATGAAAAAAATTAAAATACCTCCTTCTAAAGGTTGTGAAAACAACTTGTTGATATTTTAAGCTAATTTAAAATATATTTCAAACATACATGAAGAACAAGTATCCCTTTACCAATGCTTCATAACTATGGGCACCATTTAAATGTGACTAAACTATGTGTTATATATTGCCCATGCCTTTATAGAATAGAATATTCCTTGTCAAAATTTTATGCGAGCTTAGTTAAAAAAGGAATATAACTTAACTATGAGACCCAATGACTGTCAATAAATATAGATCAAGTGTTAAAATATTACATATTCTATCCATAATTCCATGCCATTCTATTTACCAGCTTTCAAAATGTGATTATTTCCTTTGGGGCACACATCAAAACCTTATTGGTTCTACATATTTGAAAATTCCACCTAAGACTCGCATTATTGATCTTATACATGATGGAATGCAAGCATGTCATTTAGTAGCTCCATGGGTCTTCTATGTAACTTATAGTCATAGATTGAATGCGTTTATGCCAAATGGTAGTCTCTCACTAGTTTTAGGACCTTTGAAAATTCCATGTTGATCTTGCACCATTAGATTGTCTATGCCTAAGTTAACATGGTTCATAGATCTTAGTGATTTGACTCATTGACTCCTATGACCTTTTAAACTTATCACATCCTACATTCTTTGTTGGGACTCTTAAAAATTTGCTATCAATCTTTCACTATTGAGTATTGGGCCCTTATGATGGTGACACTTGTCACCACCATGTTTTATTTTAAAAATCCTTTGTGATGAGCTTAATTATGCAGCATTAGATCTTTGATATTGGAGTTAACACAAATCATAGATATAGGTGCTTGACCTTTTGACTCTTGACAAGCTTAACATTTGTCACTTCTAGGTTTGCTCTTACAAACATAAAAATGGCTTAGAATTATATATAATTTTAGACCAAGGTCTAAAAAAAAGGAACTTAGGACATAATATTTAACCTAAGGTGTTATTTATAATAATAAATATGAATAAACCTTAGGATAATTATAGGCTAATGTTTTTAAAAGTGCTAGTGCATGTGCCACTTGGTAGCTCTCAGGACTTTTTAATATCTTTGAAAAGTCAATATTGATCTTGAACTATTGATCACATTTATATGGATCAACGTGGTCTATTGATCTCTATTAAGTATTACCATGATGGTGACACTTGTCACCATTGATCACTTTCTACTCTATGTATGTGCCACTTGGTAACTCTATGGGACTTCTAATCTTTTAACTATTGACATTATCCTCACACTATTGATCTTTATGTACTAAGATCCCATGATAATGACACTTGTCACCATCATGGGGCTCTATAGTTACTTTGACATTACAACATTATACTCACTTCATTAGATCTTTGATATGCAAGTTAATGCACACTATTGGATCTTGGCTTGGAATTTGATTTGTACTTTGATCATGCAGGTATACCACTTAGCATCTATTTGTTATTCCATTTCCATGGGCATAAAATAAAAGACATAAGTTAATACTTGGGAAATATATAAAGGACCTTGCATAAAGATTATGGACTAAGGTCTTAGTTGTATTAATAAAATATGATTAGGATCTAGGCTTAGAATATATAAAAGAACCCCTGTGTTAATTAGTATTATGAACATAAGATATAAAGTACCTAGCATAAATATTTTAGGCTAAGGTCTGAGTTATATTAATAAATACAACTTGGACTTGGGCTAAAATCTTAAACTAAGTTTATAATAAATTGCTTAAACACAGTGGTGCCACTTGGCAGCTCTATGGAGCTTTTAGTCTATTGATATTTTGACTCTGGGGAAGGGCTCATACATTGTTGATCTTCCATCTTGGCTCCTGAGATGTTTCCACTTGAAACTCTTGTAGAGTTTTGGCAGTAGGGTATTTAGGTTTATGTTGGGGATCAGTCTTTACAAAAGACCCACAATAAAAAACTTGAAGACCTATTTTTTCTTAGATAAAATGTTTGTGACATGCTCATAAGGTTATTAGGGTCTATCAAATAAAATGTCTGCAACAAAAAGTCTACAGTATTAAAATGTTTTGGGGAAATTTTTGAGGGCTTTTTATTTTAGGGAAACTATCACAAGAAAATTATTCTAGGGAAATTATCATAGGGAAATTGTCATGGGGAAATTATTTTAGATAATTATCCTATAATATGTTTATCTTCAGACAAAATGTTCGATAGAATTTAGTCACTTTAGGGAAACTTTTTCAAACAAAATATTTGAAACAATTATGTTGACAAAGATAAGTTCGATAAAGTTGTGATAAAAAGCATGATATAAATTAGTTATTTTACAGAAATTATTTCAAACAAAATGTCTTCAACAATTAACATGAAGACCAAATTCTTTCAAAATAAAAGTTTCGAAGACAAAAGCTAGAATGTAAAAAAAATGTCAAAAACATAAAACCTGATAAGTTATTAAAACATAAAACCCAAATATAAAATATGTCAGATAAAATGTCTAAATGAAATGCTCGAACAAAAATCCTGATGAGTAAAATCTCTAAATAAATTCATCCAAATTTCATAAGTCTCAAAAACCTGTGTAATTTAAAAACTCCCAAAAGGTATTAATAAAGTTAATCTATTAAAACATAATACCAATGCCATTTTATAAAGTATGAAAGGCCAATAATAAATCTTTTCCTCAAGTTTGCATAATCATATAGAAGAGGGGTTATTTGAAAAAAGTGGGTCCCCATTTCCTTATGGGAAAAGGGGGTGTCTTGGGTACAACAAATCCAATATTTAATATAGCCGTAATCTAACCGTAAGGGGTGTACAAGTGCAAAAGGTCATCAAAATTTAAATAAGTAAAGTGGTTTACTTAAATAATTGACTACACAAAACCTAATTTAATGTGTAATTTAAATAAAAATAGGTTTTATCTAATTTAATAGTAAAAAAAAGACTTAAGGACAATAAAGGAATAATATATATTAATTGAAATTGATAAAATAAGGGTTATGATAAGAATAATGAATTTTATAAAATATTTATATTATTTTAGGATAATATTATGTTCAATCAAGTCTAAAAACTAATGTAGACATAACTATATTAAATTAAAAATAAATGAATAAATTTAAAATTTTGAATAGGATTGGAGTGCTCTATCCTGATATGACCAAGATCAGTGTTTAAGATCCTGGCATTGTGTCATTTTATTTAAAATTTTGACAATTATCTTCCTTTACTCTTGTGCTCCAAAAGCCTTGTACACTTTATTAGAATACATTGCAGATCATTTATAAATAACTATCCTTTATTGAAACTCTAATTATCTCAAAATACCTTGATTTTTTTTTAAAAATGTAGATCCATCAAGGATACTCCCATAGCTATAATATTGTAATTGGAAAAGTTAAAAACTAATAATCAATGTAGTTCAACAAGTATTTGTATGATGAAATCCCTAATTCTTATTACCTGAACAATCAACAATGATGTAATATAAATATTTGGACTAGAAATATTATAAAACGTTTAATTTTTTCTCTTAAAACTTATTCTTATCGTCTATTGACCTTTTCTTGGAACTCTCTTTATTTCATTCACTTGTATCTTCATTTTCTTATTATCCTATACAACACTAATTGCACTTATATATATAGACTTTTAAAATTCAAATAAGGGACCCTATTGGCTTGTGATACTATACACAAATGGAAGGAAACAAAAAAAGGAAATAAATACCAAATAAATGAAATAAATGGCCAAAGGGGGACATAATAATAATGAACCAAGAACATAGTGTACACTCCTAACAAAATGTCAAGAAAACCCAAGAATAGTTTTTTGATATTATGGGAGCATTTAGAGTTGAATTGAGGCAAACATATAATATTTTTTTAAAGTTTTTGGTGTTTTCATTTGATTGATGATATTTTCAAGGGTCAAAATAACCAAAAAGTGAGGTTGCAAAGAAAGAAAAAGCAGGCAAAGTATCAAATCCCAGAACATAAAAATAAAACACACCAATAAGATCTCAATATGAACCAATAATAAATAGACACATAAGTACCTTGAATCATTGTAAATTGATATTTAAAACTATCACCAGACCAAAATTAGGTGCCTAAAATAAGGTGTTTAACTTTAACTCTTAGTGACTCAAAATCCATGTGGGTCATATTCAAATTCAACTTAATATGCGTCCAACACATTTTTTTATTGATGATGTCTTTGGATTAGTGCCTTTATCATATTTTAAAATATTTTTATAATAAGTTTCATTATCAAAAGGTATTTTACTTTTAATAATTCCAATTTATATAATTTATTATGATTATTTTGTATTGACTCGTGTGTGTATAAAAAGAATAATATTTTGATGTAGGTTCCCAAGTGCACTAGTTTATGTTTTAGATATCTAGGCATGCAGATTATTTGACACATGTATTATTATTTTTTTAAATATATTATTTCACAAAAGATAATGTGGGACAAAAATTAGATGCATAAAAATCATACACAAGCATTTATTATTAGTCAACTAGCATGATTTTTTGATGTTTATCTATTTATCAGTTATGGTACAAATTAGGCTTTATTAACAATTTTTTTAGCTTTCAATGGCCCCCAATATTTATTATTAGTCAACTAGCATGATTTTTTGATGTTTATCTATTTATCAGTTGTGGTACAAATTAGGCATTATTAACAATTTTTTAGCTTTCAATGGCCTGCATTACTCTCTCTCTCTCTCTCTCTCTCTCTCTCTCTCTCTCTCTCTCTCTCTCTCTCTCTCTCTCCTCTCTCTCTCTCTCTCTCTCTCTCTCTCTCTCTCTCTCTCTCTCTCTCTCTCTCTCTCTCTCTCTCTCTCTCTCTCTCTCTCTCTCTCTCTCTCTCTCTCTCTCTCTCTCTCTTGTGTGTGTGTGTGTGTGTGTGTGTGTGTTGTGTGTGTGTGTGTGTGTGTGTGTGTGTGTGTGTGTGTGTGTGTGTGTGTGTGTGTGTGTGTGTGTGTGTGTGTGTGTGTGTGTGTGTGTGTGTGTGTGTGTGTGTGTGTGTGTGTGTTTGTGTGTGAGTGTGTGAGTGTGTGAGTGTGTGTGTGAGGGTTGGATTTATAAGCATATCAAGGCTCCCAATTCCTTTGTAAAACATGCTAGTGCTTGTATGCCCACTTTTTGTTCTTCATTAGGTTAGAGTGCACTTGTTCCCTTTGTCTATTTTTTGCATTTTTATACCATTGGATGTTAATTTTTACACCAATAGAGTCCTAATTTGAAATAATTTTTTTTATAATACATTGAATTGTGGTTCATTTGATAAAAAATTATATTGATCATTTATAGATAATTATTGATCACTCGCTTGTGTTCTAGAGAAATCAAGCAATCATTAGAGAATTTATCATTTGTTAAAGATGGTATTTTTCATGGAGAATTTTTTTCATAAAACCTAGAGTTTTTTTACATTATTTAATTCATTTTTATTTAATGAAATTTCAATGTTTTTAAAATAATTTTAACATGTGACTTCCACGATTTGTGGCCCTGATAATTAGACTATTTATTGATCATGTTAATCCTTAATGTAGGCCCTTAAAGCTCACATTATTTTTCATAAGTTTCAAATATTGATGCCATTCTATGGAAATTATAAGAAAGTATGTTTTTAATGTTATAGTGACAAAAAAATTTCATAAATTTATGCTACTATTTTCAATTTTAATTTCCAACCATGTTATTGATTTCTAAGAAATTTATGTTTATATATTAAATAATATTAAAAAATCAAAGTCTAGGTAAAAAAATGTATGTTGTCTTTTATTAAAGTCTTATATGACATTCCATTATCCATCATCATGTACATTATGTTAATTTAAAAATAAAATTTATTATCTTCCTATAAAAGACTAGCCTATGTACAACTTGAGAGAGAAAAAATTGAGTTAATGATTTGGGTTCAAAACCCTCCACACATAGGTAGATGGACATTTATTGAATACCTTGGTTGCTCCAAGGTTTGACTGCATTGTGATGGATGAAGGTGAGTAGGAGGGCAAGACAGGGAAGGGTGTGATAGGATAGAAAGCAGGGCACAGTTACCAGGAAGTGCTTGGACTACAGCAGACATTCTAGAGAGTGAGCAGCAGTGGGAAGGTTCCACTTTTACAAGGTTTAGGCTCTTTTTCTGCTCTTGAGCAACCAAGTATGCGTATTCCCAAAGTCAATGGCTATTTGGAAAGATGCAAGGAGAGGCCCAAGCTGGCAATACCTATGGAAATGATTGCTGAAGACATTGAATACTATTCCAATCACTCCTTGTACTACAAGTTTTTGGGGCTTAGGATGTCACTGTTATTCCTGGAAGCATGGGCTCAGAGGACATGGGCACCAGAAGGAGACATGGATATTACATTACTAGCCAATAGCTATTTCATGGTCACTTTTACCTGTATAATAGATTATCAACGCATTTTTGCTGGAGGTCCTTACTTCCATAATCAAGTGGGTTTGTTTATCAAGCCCTAGCATGCCAGTTTCATACCTTTAGAGGAACTACCAAATTGTGTCCTGGTGTGGGTGCATCTACCCTACTTTTTGGTGGAATGATATCATGAAGACACCCTCCATTTGCTTGCATCCTTATTGGGAAGGCCAGTAGGATCCTCAATGTCACTCCTAGGGAAAAAGGTAATGACTTATGCCCATATTTGTGTGGAAATAGATCTTAGTAAGCCATTACCAGATGCTATTGAAATGAGTGCAGGCCCTTTCACATGGGTATAATAGCTAGATTATGAAACCCTCCCTTTTTACTGCCATCTATGTCATTCTTATGGGCATTTATAGTGATGGTGCCCAACTTTGAAATCTACTGCACCTTAGCCAGCTCAATCTATTCGCACTCCTTCTGGTACTGACAAGGAAAGGGGTTTGACTCCAGGTGAGAAACTTGACACTGATGGTTTTGTGCCAGCTAAAGGCCGATATAGAAATAGAGGCCAAAAATGGCCTCCAAAGGAAAGACAATTTGATGACTCACTCAATATATTTGAAATATTGGATGACCTTAACTAGCAAGAGGTGAATCCCGGGTTGATGATTTTTTACCGGAGGATTGAGGGACCAGCTCTGAAGACCAATGTTTTAGGGGCTTTAACTAAAACATAGGATGTTGTAGATTGTCATATGGATATGGACCAGAAGCTAATAATTTTAGAAGGAATGACTTCCTTAGTTGCTCCCCCCAATGAAGATGAAAATATGCCCCTTACTAGGAAAATTGGGGATCTAGGGGCAGCAAGAAGTAGCAAATCTTTTCCTCATCTTGGACTTCAGCAAAAAGACCTTAAGAAAGGAGGGGGAGAGAAATCTTGTAAGCCTGGCAAAAAAAAGGACCAAGAAAAGATCAAGCTAATGGGAGAGAATTTGGTGGAGTCAGGGTCAGTAAAGACTCTAGATGCACACTTTTTGAGCTCTATGAAATGATTATAATATCTTGGAATGTAAGGGGTTTGAACAATAGCCCCAGACAAAATGTTGTTCACAACCTGATTAAATGTCATAGGCTGGATGTCCTTTTCTTGTAGGAGACTAAGCTTTCACTTGAAGACATGTCTAGACTTGTGCCCAACTTGTGGTGGCAAGGAGAATGTCAATACATTGGTGCTACTGGATACTCAGGAGGACTAGCTTGTCTGTGGAACCCACATAAGTTTGGCCTCATAGGCTGGCTAAATTTTAAGTACTCTATGACTATGATTGCTTCTAGCTTTGAGATAGGGGAAGTCATTCTCTTCTCCAACATCTATGCTCCCAATGATTGGTGAGGTAAAAGCTCCTTATGGGACCACATAAGTTTTGTTCGTAGCCTGGCCCCCTTCCACCCTTGAATAATGGTAGGTGACTTTAACGCTATTCTTGATTTGACTGAAAAGAGTGGCAGCACATCAAGGCTAGACCCATCTACTTTGGTAATGTGCAACTTCATTGAAACCTTAAATTTAGTTGACGTCAGACCCAATAATGGATAGTTCACCTGGAATAATCGAAAGATTGGGAATTATAGCATTGCTGAGAGACTTGACAATTTTTTGGTTTCAGCTTTTTGGGTTGGTGGAATGTGGTCTAAAAGCTCTGAAATTTTGGACTAGAGAGGATCAAACCATTGGCCCATCAAGCTTACTAGTGTCTCACAACATCATCTACACTCTCTTTCCTTTAGATTTCAACTCATGTTGGTGTGGGATCAATCTCTACATGTGTGTGTTGCCAAGTGGTGGCATTGGGGTAGGCTGGCCCATGGTATAGTGATGTACATTTTTTCCAAAATGTTGCAATATGTGAAGTACAAGCTCAAGCGATGGAATCACCAAAGTTTTGGGAACATTTTCCATGCTAAGGCTCCTACACAAACCAAACTTGATGGTATCAGGAGAATAATAAGAGAAGAAGGATTGACTGAAGACTTATTGCAAGAAGAAACTTAGGCTGTGAAAGACCTAGAGGAATGTGAGCTATGGGAGGAAATTTTTTGGAAGCAAAAAAGCTCAGATCGAATGGATCCAAGAGGGGGAAAAAAATACATCTTTTTTATTCAATTCATCCAAAGCCAAGAGACATGGCAATTCCATTTCGGCCTTGGTCAATGAAAGAGGTGAGCGGCTTAACTCCTTTCTGGCAATTTCAGAGGAGGTAGTGCAATACTTCTCTACTCTCTTCAGGGAAGATACTAACAAGGAATCTCTAGAAGAAGCTTAGGTTCTCTCCTGCATTCCATCATTGGTGATGTGTGAAATGAATGAAAATTTAATGAAACCAATCACACTTGGAGAGCTTGAGGAAACCATTGTTCAAATGAAAAAAGGGAAAGCAACTGGACCTGACAGCTTCCCAATTGAATTCTATCAAGAGTTCTGGGATATCATCAAACTCAACCTTTTAGCTATTGTCCAAGAATCTCAATGGACTAAGCAATTGCTTAAGGCTATAAATGTGACTTATCTTGATCTCATACCCAAATGTGAAGGTGAAGATAGGCTAACCAAATTCCACCCTATTTCCCTTTGCAATGTGGTTTACAAAATTATTTCTAAAATCATTATAGAAAGGTTAAAAAGAGGGCTGAGTGCTATGATCTCAAAAGAGCAGAGTGATTTTGTGGAAGGTAGGCAAATCCTCGATGGTATTGTTATTGTTGTTGAGTCTATTCACTCCATGCCCAGCTCAAAAGATAAGGTGATGTTCATTAAATTGGACATGGCCAAAGCCTTTGATAGGGTTAGATGGTCTATCCTACGAAATGTTCTTCATGTTTTTGGCTTTGTGGATGAATGGACTCAATGGGTCATGAGATTCATTTCCTCGACTTCCTTCTTGGTACTTATTAGTGGAGAACACACAGAGCTTTTTGGTGTACTAGAGGGCTGCGATAAGGTGATCCTCTGTCTCCATACCTTTTTCTTCTCCTTGCTGAAGGTTTAGGGTAGTTAATCAATAGGAATAGAGAGGAAGGACATCTCCAAGGATGGTATTGGCGAGGGGATTTATTGGCTCAATCACACCTATAATTTGCTAATGACACTACCCTTATGGGCCTGGCCATAATGATCAAAGTTGCTAATTTATGTAGGGTGTTAGATGTTTATCTCATGGCCTCGAGACAAAAGATAAATGAAGATAAGTCATCCATCTACTTCTTCAATACTCTAGGCCCTATTTAGTAGTGAATCACAAGGTCTCTTCAATTTCAGATTGGGACCCCCCTTGATTTACTTGGGTATCCCTATCTCAGCTGGCTGTATATCCAAAGAATCTTGGTAGAATATTTTGGAGAAATTTTGGGTGAAAGTGAATCATTGGACACACAGGTGGTTATCCTTTGTGGGCCAGGTTCAACTTATCTAATTTGTGGTGCAAGCTTTACCCATTTACAGGTGTATGCTCTAATTTGCTTCGATGGGATTCATTAAGGAGTTTGATTTGGTTACAAGACAATTCTTATGGGCTGGTAGTCTGAACTCCACTAAATGGAGCCTTATTAGATGGGAAATTGTATGTAGCCCCAAACATTATGATAAGCTCGAGCTGATGTAGATGGACTTAAATGGTATTGCTCTGGTGGCCAAACTTTATTGGTGATGGTGCACTGAACAAGACAAAGCTTGGGCTAGAATTCTCTCATAAAAATACTATTTTGGAACCATTCAGAGGGACATTCCTCACTATCTGCTTATTGGGAAAGGTTTGGCAATATGGGGTACTCTCAAAAAAGGGGTTGCTCTCATCAAAAATGGATTATTCTAGATTTGTAAATAGGGATCCAAGGCTCTCTTTTGGTCTGACTCTTGGGATGGATATCCTCCCATCATTTCTTAGTTTCCAAATTTGTTGAACCTTTGTTAGAGATTCCTTGATGCTAGCTGGTCTCGGGTGAGTGACTTCAAAACTTATATTACTCAAAGATAGGTTGAGGTTACTCACTGGAAAGCTCTCAAAACTTGGCCTATTAATGGGATGCAAGAAGAGAATGAGGAGCTATTGTGCATCCTTTCTAGGTGCCACTATTGTCCTCTTTTGGAGGAGGATGAGCTAGCTTGGTCTCCCAATCCCAAGGGAGCATAAATAGTTTCTTCTGGTTATCAGGCTTTACTTTTTTAGAGATTGGGTAGGGGGAAGTGCAGTGGTGGAGATAGGTCTGGAATAACTTCACATGGCCTAAATGCAACTATTTTGCTTGGATGCTAGCCTAGAATAGGTGCTTAACTTGGGACAATCTCCAGAAGAGAGGTTTCCAAGGCCCTTTTATATGTGTTATGTGTGGAGCGGTCGAGGAGGATTCTACACACCTTTTTTTGTAATGCCCCTTTACCTTGCAACTCTAGCATTATTGGTGGGATGTTTGGTAGTGCCCATGTATTCATGCTCAATCTTTGGTCAATTTTTGGAATGACCTGGGAGAACCCCCCTCAAGGATGCCCTTCCTATAAGACATATGGCTGAGTGGCCCCATTTTTCTATTTTAGCAGATCTGGCTTGAGAGAAATAGGGAAATTTTTTGGGGGGTGAGATTCATGGTGCAGCAAGTATGGCATAAAGTGTTGGGGATGATCCAGGAAACCATCCAAGCAAAGTGTGTGATCTGCCTTCCTTTGACTAAACAAAATGCTCAGGTGGTGGCACGACTTGGATTCTAGCAGTTATCTAGTAAGTCTGGATGTGTCAGGAGGAGCAAGCAGGTCAAGGAGCAGACTCTTAGGACTGGTCAGTGGTAGTGCCCCCTAGTGGGATTCTTAAGATCAATATGGATGGTTCCTACAGAGGTAATCTAGGACACATAGGTACTAGAGGGATAAGAAGGGATTCTGAAGGTATGGTGATTTTCCTTTTTGTGGTTCCTGAGGGGCTGTAAACCATTAACATGATGGAAGGCTAGGCCATTATTTATGCCCTTGAGAAGGCCCAAGTGTTAGGTTGGCATAGGATTATATATGAATCAGACTCTTAAGTCTTGATTAACCTGCTCATCAAGAGGAAAGTGGTGGACATCAATTGGTAACTATATCTGATTGTGCAACAGATTTTGTAGATTTGCTCACTTATGGATAGCATTACTTTTGCTCATATTCTGTGTGAATGGAATAGGGTAGTGGATTTTTTGGCTAAATGGGTGTTTGACCATTTGGATGGTGGAAACATTGAGGATTGGGGGTCTCTCCCCCTGCCATTGCATTCTGATTTGGACAAAATTCTGGAGGCTGATAGGGAGGTTCATAATATTGTCTAGTTGGGCGATTGCCTAGTTTTTTAGTTTTGCTAATTTATTCTGGGGGTTTCTACCCCCCATTCTTTTTGTAATTCTCTTTTATTTTTAATATTATTTTTACCCCTTTTTATTTTTTAAAAAAACCCTCCACACACACACATAGATATATATGTATGCCTTGAAATTCAATGTGAAAGAGTTATTATGCATTAATGGTCTATAAAAGGGACCAAATTTAATATATTATTTACATGTTAAAAGGTAAAACTATGTATAAAATTAGTATCATACTCGATGGTGCATATGGAAATGTTTGATATTTAAGTATGCTCGAGTAAACTACAACAACTTATATAAGTGATTGGATGGTTTTAAATTTTATTTTAAGATTTGGTATATGATAATTTTAGTTATATGATTTTAAAGAATATAATTTTAATTTCAAAAAAGTACTTGATGGTGTATTATTTTAGGATGTAGCATATTTGGGGTTTAAAAATTGTATACCAAAATCAATATGTATGTATGTGATTATGCATGTATGCATATATTTATGTGTGTGTGTGTGTCCCCACACACACACACACACACATACATGTATGCATACATGCATAAATACATACATACATATTGATATTGGTATACAATTTTTAAACCCCAAATATGCTACATCCTAAAATAATACACCATCAAGTACTTTTCTGAAAATAAAATTATATTCTTTAAAATCATTTAACTAACATTATCATATACCAAATCTTAAAATAAAATTTAAAACCATCCAATCACTTATATAAGTTGTTGAAGGTTACTCGAGCATACTTAAATATCAAACATTTCCATATGCACCATCGATTATGAGACACACACACACACACACACACACACACACACACACACACACACACACACACACACACACACACACACACACACACACACACACACACACACACACACACACACACACACACACACACACACACACACACACACACACACACACACACACACACACACACACACACACACACACACACACACACACACACACACACACACACACACACACACACACACACACACACACACACACACACACACACACACACACACACACACACACACACACACACACACACATGTATACATGTATGTATGTATGTAACTTTTATTATATAGACATATGCCCTAAAATTTAGTGTGAAAGAGTTATTATGCATTAGTGGCCTATAAAAGAGATGAAATTTTGGATATTATTGGCATGTTAAAAAGTAAACTATGTATAAAATCAACATAATACTTGATGGTGCACATGGAAATGTTTGATCTTTAATTTTAAAAAATCTTAAAATTAATTTAATACAATAGAATCACATGTGACACTGATCTAGAAGAATATAATTGTTTTCTTTGCTAAATAAAAAAAATCATGTCATTCCTCATTTCATGACCTAAAGGCCAAAATCATGTAAGCTAAAACATCTATGAGTAATAGAAGAGATAATTGTCAGGGAAAAAATGATGTTAATAATAAGAGGCCATGTTAGCCTAAATAAAGTTTACTAAAAAAGAATGAGCCAAAGGCTTAAATTTTAATGAGTTATAAATAAATTTTAAAAATGACTTAACTATTTACTATTGTAATGCTTCAGTAGGACTATTATTAATTAAATAACAATTATAAAAGGTTAAAATTAGTTGATATGCATGGCTTAGATATTTTACTAGAGGAAAATACCATCTCAAAAAAAATAATATCAATTATAAATGTCAGTCAATTTATGGAAACAAAAAAACATCAAAACAAATATAAAAAGCACATCAAGAGACTAGGCATAGGCTAATGCACCAAAAGGATGAGGTGAAGGATCATACTTGAATAGTATATCATTCCCAAATGAAGGATCTGTCGAGGCATAATCCAAATCCACCCATCTATACATAGGGTATTGAGGATCCAAATAAATAGTAATGTCACACCCAATATGAGATAACACCACAATACCAAAAGAGCTAATTGGAGAAACCATTGAGAAGGACTAGAAACATTTTTACCACATGGCGATGGCAGACTCCATCCCCCCTCATTAAGGGGGATGGGAGAAGTGAATGTAATTATGAGATCAACTTTGGTGGTGTTAGGGCACTAGAGGTGGTGGGGCTTATGGTAGTAAAAATGGGGGAAAATGGATCATAGTACATGGATAACTCCACTAGTTATCAAGTAGATTTTGAAAATGCCTAACCTTCATAGAAAATTTCTCTACTTGGACTTGAATATGCATTTAGGTTAAGGATAACACATATACCTTATCACTAATAGATAATTGATAATAAAATTCATAATTTTTAAATCAAGCATAATTTATAGCTTTTCAAAATTGAAATAGAATAATAAATTTGAAAATAAATTCCATAAAAAAATATATAGAAGTTGGAAAATTAGTAGAATCCTCAAAGGAGAGTTGGGTGCCATGAGAAAGGTCCTAGATGGTAGCACTAAAAGAGATTATGTATCCACTACCAAATAAACTAGGATTTGGGTCATTCCTAGAAGGTGTGATTAAAATACTCAAGTTTATGATAGGCTAGACACTTGGGTTGAGTAATTCCAAGGTGATAAATATGATCCCCAAGTAGAAGGCCTTGATGGAACAAGCACCAAAGGAAATGGGTTAGATTGGGTTCAATCTTGGCCTTCCAAAATTAGTTGAAACATGTAAGCCATGTTTTAGGCAAGGAATTAAGGTTTCAACACCTATTGAGATTTCCAAGCATAGATTAAAATGGGATCATCACTTGATATAGGAAGTATGGAGAATAATTACTGAAGTGAGTATCATAGTTCCACCTCCAATATTTCCACCATGAGCATGGAGGTTGTAGGCCTAGATTATGGAGCATGACATTTGGCATTAACTCTTTAATGAGGAGAATTATGGGTAGTTAAAAATTAATTAAATTTAATTTCACTTTTAGGAAGGGAAAATGAGCCCAGTCACGATAAAAAACTAAATCCTTTATAGTTTGAATTATTTATTTAAAGAGTCTCAAATCCTTTACATTATGCACTTCTACCAATAAGAGGCTAGTATTGGTAATTATAGGATACCACCAAATATTTTGCGCATTAAAGGAGAGAACACTATGAAATCCATCACTAAATAATTTTAAATAAGGCTTAATACCCTCATAAGCTTTATATATATATATATATATATATATATATATATTAAAAAATATCCTTCAATTTTGATAGGATTAAAAATGATTAGTATAGTCTTACATCATCCTCATTAAATCACTTGATAACTTCCTCCAGCTCATTTTATCTTTCATTATTAGACCTAAGGAAACTGGCTTTATCAAAATTGTGTATATTCCTAACAACATTATATCTATGTGGGAAGGTATGGAATGGGTGAGAGCCTCTCACTAAAGAATTATATTTCTCAAGATTGATTTTTAACTTATGATAGGATTGAAATACCTTTCATTATGGCCTTGATATAGGCTCTTAGATTTAACTGATTCTTTATTTCAGTTGTCCAAACCCTCTTTATAGATGCCTTGGCCTATTTCACTATTAATAATTACTCCTTATATGTCTTATCTACTAGAGCTTTAGATATTTTTTAGCTTGTAGATTGAGAGAGATCTTGTATTCCAAATCGATCCTCTCAAATCATGGCCACTTTACAGAGATACTTTCCTCACTTTTGAAGAGCAATAAATCAAGGAGGTTATGTGGTGTCTTGACATTTTTTATTTAGATCATGGTTCTAACTTGTAGTATAGTAAAATCCATTGCTTAAGATAAAGGATGCCCATGTTAGATTATTTATGCCAATACAAGTGGAAATGGACTCATAGAGGGGAGACATATTGGGAATTCCTTTACCTTTGATAGTTCCAATCTAAAATTTTGGCACTATTTCATAAACATCGAGGATAAAAAATGTGTAATACTAGGTTTTCAAACCCCTATCTTTCAAATTCTAGGTGTGAACTAAGATTCTAGATATACTATTCCTCTTATTGGGCCCCCTCTAAAGCCTCATACATAAGACTTTTCTAAAAAATATTATGGGTTTCATAGGGATGTTTATGGTAATTTTTTACATCTACAGATAGAGCATCACCAAATGGGTGGTCAGATCCATTGAAGGTAATAAGTACTAAAAAATTCTCATATGTCATTGTATTTGATCTATATTTGCTTATGATTTAACTATTTAGAGGGGAAGCCACCTTAAAACTTTATACAATATTTACACAATAAGATGAAATTGAAAAAAACAACTATTGATAAAATGTATTACAATATATACACTAAAAGATATTTTAAAAAAAAATTGAATTTGGAAATATCATTTGGAAAAATGAAAAATAATGACAATTTTTTTAAGGTCACAACTTAGCTAGGATGCTAACTTAGCAAGTTTAAATTTCTTATCCAATTATACAATTATATAAAAATATTAGTATTATGTTAAAAATATAATGCCATGATTATATAAAAGATAATATGAAAATTAAAAAATATTTTATTTCATATTTGTAAAGATAGAATAATGAAATTAATTACTTTGACCTCCCATATGTAAAATTACTACTTGTACACTTTAATTACACAAGCACAAAACAAGATAATCAAATCTTGAGACATGAAAATTTGGAATTTCATTTCAATACAATTTTGAACTTGGAACCAACACTACACATCCAATAAACATGGATCCAAAGTAGTTGAAACTTACACAAAGGATGAAATCAGTGATGC
>JARHVA010000875.1:1465000-1545000 GCA_037957365.1 Torreya grandis
CATGGGTATTTATATAATAGATACCATTTTTAGGTCATTCCTAATGACCTCAATATAATATTATTATATGGAGATCATGGATACATGAAATTAATGCAACCCAATATACTTTTCATGCACATTTAAAGTTTATTCACTAAGGATGTGTGTGTGTGTGTAAACACACACACATACATACACACACACACACACACACACACACACACACACACACACACACACACACACACACACACACACACACACACACACACACACACACACACACACACACACACACACACACACACACACACACACACACACACACACACACACACACACACACACACCCACACATATATACACACATACATATATACATTCATACACATATATATGCCTTTTGGATCAAGAACCATTTAAATATTATGAATTAACTCAACCCATTGATCATTATATTCCTCATATATAGGAAAATGTGCAACAATTCAAATCAATTGAATCACCAATATTATTTTATACTTCAATAACATTAATACAAGAAAAGGATTAGAAACACATGCATAAGGAATTATTAGCTCCATTAAATTATTTTAGTTGAAAGGTCAACAAAAACTTATTTATGTTGAAAATTAAAAGAAATAATTGTCTACACCAATCACTATCTATACACATTTTCTCAAATCACAACCTAAGTTAGCATAGGAAGTTCATGATACATTTTCATTACAATCGGTATAACGAAAAATGATAGAGGATACAACTCCTCTAGAAATTTCAAAACTAGATGAATTTTGTAATGATGAATCTCTCCTAGAATACCTTGGGGTACATGATAATTTTCCCACTTCTAACATAATAATAAGTTTCCTCACTCAAAAGGCAACTAAGCATAATTTTGACAAACTAAATATACCACAAATAAGGTTAAAGAATATAGTTCAAGTACCATCCCTAAAACACCATATATAAAGGAAAAATCAACACTAATTAATCATAAAATAGTAGAATATCATTATGGAATGGATAAAAATATGCAACTAGTACTTCTGGTGGCTTTATCAAAAAAATCTAACGATGAAACTCTTCAACAATATTTACATGATTACCCAAAATTATTCTCATGGTCATATAAATATATGATTGGAATTGATTTGGTAGTTGCAATGAATAACATAGTTCTCTACCCACCAATACCCTTAAAAATAATCCTAAAAATACATCCAAAATTAGTATTGATAGTCAAAAAATTAATCAAAAGGATTTTTAATGCATATTTTATAAGAGCTATGGATTAGAGTGGGTCTCCAATATAGTACCATTTAAAAATCCTAATGGTGACATCAAATGGTGTACATATTATTAGGATTTAAAGTAGGCATTCCCAATTTATAGTTTTCCATTACCAAGTATTGACATGATTCTACATTCTACCATCAAATAAGAAATGTTATCATTTATGGACCTGTTTTTAAGATTTAATAAAATCAATATTAACCCCACTAACCAAGAAAATAATTCATTCACCACACCATGGGGAAAATTATATTTTGTCATAAAAAAAATTAGGTTAAAAAATGTAGGGGCTACTTATTAGAGGGTTATGAGACACATATTTTGTGATTATACAAACAATATTGTTGAATATTATGTGGATTAATTAATTGTAAAAATAAAACATCAACATGAACATGCTTTTAACTTATCACCAATATTTAAAATACTATAGAAATTTAATGTATGCTTAAATCTCAAAATGTGTGTTTTCAGAGTTACATCTAGAAATTTGTTGGGATACATCATATCTCAATGAGGTATTGAAGTAGATCCAAAAATAACAAAGTGATCATAAATATTCCTCCTCTAATCAGATGTAAATAATTTTGGTCCTTACAAGGAAAGTTCAAATAATAAGATGGCTTGTGGCTGAACTGGTAGATAACAGATAATTTTTCACATGCTTGCTAAAAAAGATACTAAATTGGAATGGGATGCTAGTTTTTAACACAATTTTTATGAAATCAAAGAATACATGCTCAATCTACCGATTAGCATGTTGCCAATACCAAATAGTCCTTTACTATTATACATATCAGCTATAGAGCATGACTTAAGAGGATTACTTATACACTATGATGATGATCATAGGGAGCATACCATTTAATACATCAACCACAAATTAATAGATTATGAAAAAAAAAAAGTAATGGAAAATTTATGTTTAGCTCTTATGTTCGTAGCACATATATTATGACACTATATGCTTAAAAACAAGACACAAATTATCAAAAAGGTAGATCCACTTAAATTTATCATGTCCAAGTCACATTTATTAAGGTACATCCCCAAATGGATAATGTTACTCATGGAATTTAACTTAAAAATAATATCTAAAAAAATAATGAAACTAAAAATCATTGCAAATCAACTAGCAACATCTATGTTATTAGATACATCACCAATTTATGACTACTTTCACAATGAATTCACTGCATACCATATTGATAGTGATATGTAGATCGTGTAATTTGATGACTCAAAGTGTTTGATTAAAGAAGGAGTAGGTATAACAATCATTAATCCTCATGGTTATCCATTACTATTTATCCTTCACTTGATATTTTTATGTACAAACAACATCACAAAATATGAAGCTTTAATATTGGGTTTATATACTACACGCACACCACAAATCAAATAACTCAAGTAATTGGATATTATCAACTAATGGATAATTAGGTTTTAGATATTTATCAAAATAAATAAGAAAATTTTATCCCATATTAAAAAATTCTACAAAGACTAACAGTACATCTTGATGCATTTTCAATAGACAACATGTCCTGAAAGGAAAAAAAGGCATGTCAATAAAATGGATAGTTTTGATTCTATGACCCCTATTGACATCAATGATGAACATGAAATTTTTAGTATTCATCAATTATGCCACTCATCAGTTATTACAACAACACTAGACACTCTAGAAGCCATGATATACACCCTTAGGGCAGTAAATTTAGAATGGTATAGTGATATACAACCTCTTATATCAGTATGTTATCCTATAAAATGATACATACATATAAATGTAAGGCAATTTGATATGCTATATTTGGAGGATTCTTATTCAAAATCTCATTTTATAGGAAACTAATTCATTTTTCAAATCGTGAAGAAGATAAATTACCCATACTATAAGTACATGATAGTGAAATGTGGTGGTCACTTTTGTGGTAATGCCATATCTCACAAATTATTACAACAAAGTTATTATATTCCTATAGTGGATCAAGAATGTCAATAAAAATGCAAAACATTATTCATAATTTCAAAAGCTTAGTAACCTAAATCATGCTCCATCATACGAATTGTAGATTATCATTTTACCTTTTCCATTTTCCTTTGGGGATTTGATTTGGTTGGAAAAATCAATCCACAATAATCGTATGGTCATAAGATCATCAGCACAATAAAAAAATATGTTACAAAATGGGTCAAATCTATTATTTTATATTATACTATAGGAAAAGATATATGTAAATTCTCAATGATGCATATTATTGCATGGTTTAGATTACCATTATATATTGTAACAAATAATATATCACCCTTAAAAAATAAAATAGTCAAATGACTACATGATAAATTAAAGATATGTCACACCTTTTATACTCCATATTACCCATAAGTAAATGGGAAAGCTAAAGTTATAAATAATAAAACATTCACAATATTATTAAAATTACTATTAAACATGGCTTAGATTGACATAATTAGATTATCTATACGCTCTAGGCATATCACACAAGCATGCATACACCAATAAAGGATACTCCATATTATCTCATACATGAAACAAAATTTTTACTACCTCTTCAATTATAAACTCCCCATCTATGAATCTCTTTAAAATAAATCATTAAATATAATGAGTATTAGGAAAAATGGTTACATGAATTAGAAATGTTTAGAGGCAATTGTATTCAATTTATTGAGTGTTTTATAGTCTATCAAGATTGCATCAAACACACATGAAAATAAGGTCCAAAATCATTTATTTAAGTTTGGAGATATCTTATTAAATGGAAATCATAAAAATAATAATCCAAATAGAGAAACTAAAGGCAATTTCAAGTCTAACTAGTTGGGCACATTCATGGTTACTAAAAGGATTTGTATAAAATATTATCATTTGGATACACTCAAAGGTAAAACCATATATAATATTATGAATATAATGCACTTGAGATTATATTATACATAAGAAATTTTATATCAAAAAATTACAAAAAATGAAATATTGCAAAAATACAAAAACATTTAATTTTTTTCACAAAATCAAAACTCAGTACTTGAGCATGGCATAAGATGCTAGGTACTTCTTTACATATGTTATTTATCATATATATTGGTAGATATCATATTATTTTTTATGAACACATTAATTTTATAGGGTATTTGAGTGTGATGTAGGACATACATTACATATTCACTCTTAGATGCTAGACTCCATTTTACCCAGTTGGCATGCCCATGCCAGGGGAATCTAATTTTAGAGTTTACACTATCATAAGAAATATCTTTATGTGACCTCAAATGAAATATTGAGATACATATATTAAAATTATTTTACTAACCACTCATATTATACATTATTTTATTTGAATATGATACTTTTATATACTATGAGATTGATACATATGTATGAAATAGACTAATTTTCACTTGTTCTATATTCCTTCAGTGTTGTTTTCTTGCTTGCATGATAGACTACATACTTCTTGATTATTGTATGTGTCCCTTAAAAATTATTTATAAATTGATTAAGAATCTCTATGATATCATTGTTTGATATGGGTGACAGTTGAACATATCCATTGTTTGTGGTCCTTGGCCTTGTGTGTGCAAAATATTGTCTTATGTGACAATTGAACATGTCCATTGTATGTAACCATTGGCCTTATTGTGTGACATTATTGTTTTTTGTGTTTGTGTGATTACTGATCTTAATTAATGGTTCCATATGTATGAAATTAATTGGGATGGATCTACAACTTTTCCTACTTAGTAATTCTAAGCTCGAAGAAGGTAATTTTACCAACAAATCATTGCATAGCAATTTATATAAGGACATGACCAATTTGGATCTATTAAACCTACCTAATTGATATTTCATCACACAAAACTACTATATAGGGTTACAAATCCTCTATTAAATCATCACCACACAATAACCCTAGCTAGGTCTACAATATGTAAAATAAATCTAATCTACTGCTCATTAAAGCTTATAGCACAAAGGAAGATAATTAAACAAAAAAAACATAACATGCAAGTGAAAACTATACTCAAGTAAATTTAAAGGTAATTATAATCAAGGAGTAAAACATTCAACCTATTACTTTGTGAAATATATATCTAAAAAAATGAAATATTAAAAGTTAGTAATGCTTACCTTGAATGAAACTTTGTGCCTCAATCTCTCCCTTGACCAATGGTGTTTTTCAAGAGGCTATTTTAAATTCATAAGGATCACACTAGAGAAATAATATATAGGCTAAAATACTCTTCATTTTCATCCAAAACTTTCCCATAAGACAATATTTCTTTCCTTCCAAGAAAAAACCCTAAGTAATAACTCCTCAAGTGTAGAATTTATAGAATTATGAGTTATGATAATGTTAAAATAAATGTTCCTCTATATTGGATTGAAATAAAGGGTGAATTTATAGATAACAATTGACCCTAAACCCTTAAAAAAAATTATCTAACAAGAACATCCATATCAATCTAGTTAGATATTAAAATTAACTATTAGGCCTTGAACTAGGTTCATCAAGTCAACCTATATCCATAACATGTGACTTAACTTCTACAATAAGATCGATCAAGCTTATTTATTATAAAAATGAAGAAAAGGGTGGATGATTAGTTATGGGATATTTTTAAATTATAATGTATTATGGAAGTGAATAAATGGGTTTTATTTCTTATGGAGTTGGATAAAAATGGCTTGTAGTGGGTTTAGGTAATGATATAGGGACCAAAAATCTTGTGAAGCACCAAAGGTCTACCCACTCCTTTCTTGGTGCACCCTTTAAGATGTGAACTCAAAGTGATTTAAAATTGTTAGGTTATTTCAAGAGATGAAGTTTTAGTAAATTATAAAGTTTAAAAATATTTTGTGAATATATGTGACCCACTTGAATCTCATTACATGTCATGAAGGTGTAACATGGAATGGTGATTCGATAAAGAAAATAGTAATGAAAAAGAACTAAGATCACACATTATAGTAGAAAGTGGAAAATAAATGAAAGTAAATAGTTTGTAAAGGAAATGAATGTGGAGTATACGTACATTGAATTACCTTTATTTTTGAATGGTTATATGCTATGTCTATAATATTTATAATTGAGGGCACATTAACTGCATTAGACAAACGCTATAGAAACAAGGCTAGAGATAAAAACAAGCCATTGTAAGAAGAACAAAGTGGATGGAAATGTTGTAAAAAATACTTGGAATATTGGTAAGATTTGGTGAAAAAATCTAGGTTATAAACAAAATACAAAGAGAAAATGAAAAATAGGGAAGCTCAGGTAACCAAAAATCCAAGGTTATTACATGACCAAAAAACATAGCAATAATATCCAAAGTAAGAAAAGTAACAATACATATCGAACTAAGGAATATAATAATGGAATAAACATCAAATTTAATATAAGTAAAAAAGCATACTAAAATAAAATATGTTATAAATAGAAACATAAACAACATCGGTGAAAGAGAGATAACAATCCAAACTCAATCAAAGATGAAAAATGATAGAAAAATAGAGAAATAGGACCAAATAGTTGGAAAAAAGGTTCACATAAATTCAAAATAGGATAACCTGAGTAAGGGAATTAATATAAATATAATAAAATAAGAAATAGAGCATCTCACAACTTAAATATGTAACTTATATTCTAATGATGGGTTAACTGAAATAGTCATATTCAGAACATGTTTGAAAGAGAAGAAGAATACAAAATATTTAAGTGGGGAAAATATTTGGAAACAAACCTTCCTATCAAGGGGGAAATTAAATGGGTGGTAGGGGTATATAAGGTGTCACCAATGTTAAAATATGATCTTTACTAGAGTCAAAACACTCAAATCATATTGGTAATACTTAGATACTTGGAATATTAACAATACTAAAAAATCCAAACTAACAAAGAAGGTTTGGGGAAATAATGAAGTATAAGTATCATCCCATTTAGGCTTAGTATGCATGGAAATTAAAATGGACCTACCTCCCCACAACATGTTCCCCATTAGTCAATACCCCTTACATAGCCATTGCTATACTATGATGATTAGGTACTTATGTAAGCAAATAGGTAGTACTAAATATATTTATTTTTGAGAGAAGTAGACCTCCTGCCCTATTAAATTGGCCTACCACACCCTATTGAACCTCATCTATATTGTGAGGCCAACTACTGAGTTTGATCTTAGACTATGATAGGATATGTGCTTGAAGAATCACATCTTTGGGTGTGATTTTGACTTTTTAATATTTGTTTTTGCATTTTGATCATTGCCTTTTTGTTTTAATGATGTGAATTTTAAATTTTAAGGCTTTTTTATTTTTTTCCTCCTCTATATATATTTGGAATACCAAACATGGGTGCTAAAAATGACTATCACTAGAGAACCTACACATGGTGTTTAGGAATAAAATAGAGATACTATAGTATCTAAGACTCATAGAGTTTCACATTAGAAAAATTACTATCTCAAAATTGACCCTGGTGTGCCTAAAGTGATGTAGATTTTGGGAAATGGATGGATGTGAACATATAATGATTAGTTTCCAATTTTTTTAAAAAAAAATAATGAGATGATATAATAATAGGTAAGCATGAATTAACATCATGATAAATGGCATTCATGAAGGAAGACATAAGAATAAACTGCTTAAAGTTTTTACCATAATAAAGTATGACTAACTCTAAGTGTAAGAATTTGCAACTCTCGACCATTGCCTTATCTTTCAGGGAAGATGCTTAGTGAGAGTAAGGAGAAAAATTAGTTTTTTGTAAATGATAACATGTGTTTTTAAGGAATTATAAATCCTATCCAAGATCATAAAATGCAATTTACAAATGAAAAATACAAAGGGAATATTTGGTAAAATAAACTGATATAAATGAAACATTTCTTTGAGAAAAATAAACAATTTTTTTTTAATAATTCTTAGGTCCTATCCATGGTCTTACAATGCAACTCACAAACTAAAAACCATGTGGTGTTTAACATAGAAAAAGGGTCGAAAATTTGACTTAGAATAAATGAAAGAAGACCTAGATATGGATGTTATGTTGCATAATAGAAACTCTAATCAATACATGCAAACAGTGTTAGTGCCATAATATAGATATGATACTTGAATTAATTAATGATAATGAAATGATACATAATTTAAATAAAATATTTTTTTTATAACTTGAGCATTGGTTGGTTCTTTAAATATTTGTCCTTCATTAGTTTTCAACCAATAAGTATTAGGTCCAAGAATGTCTTTCACTAGGTAAGGACCCTGCTATTTTTGAATGTATTTACATTATTTATCATGGGTTTAGTCTAATTTGAGTACTAAATCATCAAAATTTAATGTAAAAAATTTAACTATTTCTTTATTTTTTTTAGCAATACAAGCTTTGTATTGGTGATTATGTTGTAATGTACCCATATGTCACTCATCAAGGAAGTCTAAGGCATGAATGCAGGTCTCATGAATCTCTTCATCATGGATGATATTATGAATATAGATTCACATTGGTGGAGACTCATATTCTAAGGGTTAGACAATTTCAAATACATATACTAATGGAAAAGGAGTGGCACAAGTGGCAATTTAAATACTAGTTCAATAATCCCAAAGTATGAGATAAAGCTTGAGGTACCAATTAGTACGAGATTCTATAATATTACTTTGAAACATTTTATTAAGTATTTTATTAGTTTTTTCATCTTTAACATTACATTAGGGGTGATATGGTGTAGAAAACTTATGCATAATTTTAAATTCTGTATATAGTTGTTTCACAACTTTATTTTTAAAATTGTCACCATTATCAGAAATGATTGTATGAGGAATTCCAGAATTAAACATGATTTGATTAAGGATGAATTTTTAAATGGTGATGCTTTTAATTTTAAAAAAATTCATAGCTTCTATCCACTTGGTAAAAATATTCATTGGTAGTAATAATGAAGACATGACCATATTATGACCCATGTAATTTCCAATGAGATCTAATACCCACATATAAAATGACCAAAGAGAATCTAAGGTTTGGATTTAGTATGGAGGAAATTGAATGAGATAATTTTGAATTTGATAAGGATTACACTTTTTGTCAAGATTAATGGCATATTTTTTGATATTAGGCCAAAAGTATCTCATGTGTAAGCATTTTTGGGTTGTGAAATGGTTGCTATAGTGACCACTATAGATGCACCCATGTGATTGTTCAAGGAGAGTGGGAACTTATTGTGTAGTTACATAATGGAGTAATTTAAATTCAACATTATGATATTAAAGGGTGTCATATTGAAGTAAATTATTGCATGCTTATTTGTGAATTCATGTCTTTTCATGAGAATATGCCTTTAGAGGCTAAGTATGATACTCAATGAATTGGATGATATTTTTGTACCATAATCTCTATCATGTGGAGGCATATTCTATGTGGTAAATTAGATAATCATTCTTGTTTTGTAAATAATAAGGATACTTCCTTATTTGGACAAGGAATTGTGAATCACTAAGAGTTTGATGAGGATTAAATAGAGATGTTGATGAAGGATAGAATCAACTATGGAATTTTGATCTTGTGGGATTGGTTCTATGGTAAATAAAGCAAATTATTTATCAATCATAGTAGCAAGTTGATTATATCCGATAAGGTTTTCACTTTTATATTGATAATCACCACTAACTTGATGACATGAGTTGTGAAGTAACTAAAGAATGTAAATATGGGAAATCTAAATCAATCAAGGCTTACATGCCTAATATAAGGGATGAATATTCAACCATATTATTGTTGAAATCAAAGGTTAATAAAAAATATATAGGTATGATTTTAACATGGGGGGGGGAACTAAAACGTAGCCTAACCTAGCTCCTTCAAAGCATTTTAAACCATAAAAGTGAAGTGTCCAAGTTTCTTTATGCAAGTTAATTTTGATTCCTATTATTTATTCAATGACTGCTTTAGATTTAGCTTTAGAAATAGAAGGGTTATGTTCTTAAAGATTATTTTATTCAATCTCGGCAAAGAAGTTTTGAAAATTATCTTTGAGTGAGACCACTTGATTAATACCCTCAATATAAATAATCTCTTCATTAAGAAGAGTCTCTTAAAGATGATTAGTATCTAGGAGAGGGGTAGATGCAAGTTGATCTATGAATACTTTTCATTTGATAAACTTTTATTTAATAATTCATAGATCAAAATCCATTAACATGACCATCTATTTGCCAATTCTATCTCTAGGTAATAAATATTTAGAAAATAATTAACAAAGTAGATTAGAATGAACAATAACATAAGTAATTTGATAGAGAACATAATGTTAGAGCTTTTTAGTTGCAAAATAGATAGCTATAAAATCATGTTGTACTTTTGTGTAATGCTTTTTGTATTTTATTAGAGCTCGATTGATATAATATATGTCATATTATCTGCTAATTTTCTCTTGTTGAGATAGCATTGACCCAACTAATATAGAGGTTTATGAGGTATATAAATGAGTGGGTGATAATTTTAAGGTGGTCAAAGAGTGGGAGGATGAAGTAAGGATTCTTTCATGCTATCAAATAATTTTTCACATTAATATATCCATTCTAGAGAATTACATTTTTTAAATAAGGAGTTAATATAGAGTAGATGTTATAATCCATCTTGAGAACAAAATATTGAATTGCCCCAAGTTTTCCAAGGTATGTGAATATGTATGGAATGGATTGAGGAATAGTGATGGTGATAATATATTTAATTTTAGCTAGATTGACATAAATGCCTCTATGAGAGATTAGAAATCCTAAAATTTTATTGAAACTAACACCACAAACTAATTTGAAATGATTAAGTCTAACTTTGTATTTGATGAGCCAATCAAAGATGATAATTAAGTCATTAAGATGATTTTGATGATGTTTATAGTTGGAAATAAGATCATCCACATATGTTTTGATGATTTTTTAAATTAGATCATGGAAAATATGGATCATTTCATGTTGATAGTATTTCCATCATTTTTGAGACCAAAAGGCATTTTAACATAATGATAGGTTCCCCATATAGTCATAAAAATTATTTTATGTTGATCCTTGAGAGATTTTTGAATTTGATTATATCCCAAGAAATTGTCCATGAGAGATAAAATTTCATATCCAGTGGTGGAATCAATAATTACATCAATTGATGGTAAGGTAAAATTATGTTTTGGAAATTCTAAGTTTTGATTAGAAAAGTATATGCATACAATAATAACCATGGTGACCTTTTAGAGAATGTGTTGATGCCTTAAAGTGTATCATAGGTAGCTTAGAGTGTTTAAGAAACATTTCTCATTTGGAATTCCAAGAATCCATAACATGAGTTGTCAGTTGTGATAATCTTTGTTATCCATGGTAGAATAGAGGCAAAGCACATAAAAAATTTCATAAAATTTATAATAGTTGGTGGTTGGAAGCCACCATGGCCTATAGTTGATCTTTGAATTTGAATCTAATGTATACTAATTAGAGTGAATTATGATTAAACCTTAATATAAGAACTAATTTAATATGGATATTCATAATGGAAATCTAAACTAAAGTGAATTGATTAAAAAACAAGCAAAAGGAAAGGTAGGGAATAGAATAAATATATTACTGATATTCATTATAGACATTATGACAAAGTTCAAATTTCATCTACGCATGCATTTAACCAAAATATGACATGAATTAGCATAAGCTCAAATCCTATCACACATTAGGGAAACATCTAAGGATAACATGAAATAGTGCAAATAAAAACCTGGTTCACCTTAAAGATTTACCCTTGCAAGTAAATAGCATAAGTACATCTACAAGAAGAGTAAAGAAAATGAGATAAACCTAAAAACTTTCAGCCAATATATCATTAGCATAAATTAAAAACTCTACATTTAAAGTGAACATATAGAATTCATAAGAACCATTCAAATCTGAATATTAGACTAGATAAATGAGAGAGAAGCATGATAATAAATAAACAAACATGGAAAAACTTTGTATAACTCCTTGATTGTATTAATTTCTTATGTTTACACTAATTTTTGGCTCAAAACTCCTTCCTTTTATTATGATAGACAATACCCATGTTATATAATATTAAGGAGGTATTTCAGTCAGTCTTGTCAAATTACAATAGTACAAGTGTTAGGGATCGTTGTCCCTTCTACAATGTTTTAGACACTTCTTAATGGATTGACCTATAGGCAATGTGCTTTACAAAGTGCACATGCCTTTAAAAAAAGAATATTCTCTTTTGAAATACTATACATGTTAAGTTATAAAAAGAATATTCTTAATTTAATTAACTTTGAGACCCTTTAGCCATTGTGGTCCCCTATTGTTGTTATTACAAGATCTTCATTGCTCTTTCATGTTGTTCATCAATTAGCTTCAAATTAACAACAGGATCCATGAAGAGTTCATATTCTTGATATTCAAGGTGTACAAAATATGTATCATCTCTTCCTAAAGCCTCCTTGATGCTCCTATGTTTACTAATATTTTCCTCAGTAGTAAGAATCATATCCATGATTCTGATATTGTCTACCCCAATTCTTCCTTGGCTTTGAATTCTTACTTCATGCATAACTCAGGTAGTCCTCAACTTGAATTCTTCATTAGTGATTAGACCCTCATGACTGAGTGTAGTGGGATCTAAAATCATGCTTCCAAGTATATTCTCCATCTTATTTTCCAACTGTTTTCCATCTTCAAAAAGACTACCTAAGCTCTTAGACCATTTTCTCAATATTTTAATCTTGTCCA
Organism: Torreya grandis; assembly: GCA_037957365.1. Taxonomy (NCBI): domain Eukaryota; kingdom Viridiplantae; phylum Streptophyta; class Pinopsida; order Cupressales; family Taxaceae; genus Torreya; species Torreya grandis. The sequence goes on from JARHVA010000875.1 coordinate 1,478,073, forward strand.
TTAATAATCCTATGGTAGTATTAAGGTGAGATAACTTAACTATTATAAAGTTAAGATTTTGATCTTCTATCAAGATATTGATCAAATCATTTATTTTACTTCTTGAGTTATTACATTGGTGAATTAGGCTTTTGGCTACTACATCTTGTTGGCTCAACACACTTTGCATGGTCTTTATTGACTTTAAATATTTTAACATGTCAAATAAATATACTTCAAACATATTTATCATTGCCTCTAGGATAGATAAAAGATCATGTTTTTAAAAATTTTATTTTTGTTGTTGTAAGCCTTTAAGGGAAGCCTATTATTGTGTTGATTATGCTTGGACTAGTTCAATGATGTTCTCCTTAATGATGGGATTCTCACCAAGATTTTTTCCTACTAATAGAGTCAAATTGATAAAAGGTTTCACTTTTTGATAGGTCATTTCTTCACCACCTTCCATAATCTTTTTCTCCTTTATTAAATGTAATATAATAGTCTTAGGATCAAACTTGACTCCCATTGATGATTGAGTCACTTTAGGGGATCGAACCTCAACTTGTTCTCCACTTGATTGAATTGTATCAACCATACTTCTCTTATCTTCCTTTTGTAAATCCATAATACATGGCTTAATTTTTTCATGCACATGGATGTTGATTTCTTACATCATTAGCCAAGGATGGTGCATAGTAGGCACTTTCTGCAATTTACCATAAATGAACCATTCTAGAATAGTTAAACCATGAATATAGTTTTCTTCACTAAATATATTAACTTCACCCAAGGGAGGGATGAAGGTCACTTTGATATTATTAGTCTTTACAAGAATAAAAACTAGCTTAACCTTTCTCTTGGGGGTGTCAATAGGAACTAAGTCCAGCAACTCCTTCCCATTTTCTTCCTTTATTTACCCCAATTGGGATTCTTCATCATTTGACTCATAGGCTACTGATATTATCTTCAAATCATCTTCAACTCTCTCACCAAGGTCTAATGATACCATAATTACCTCCTCCTAGGGTAACTCTTATTCTTCTACCTACGTTAAAGAGGATGCAATCTCATCAGGTATTTTCTCCTCTGACCTATGTTTAACTTGTTTTTCTATTTGGGTTTGAGTTGGTAGAGGTATAGAAAGTACACTAATTATTAGGTGATATTATCTTGGCCCTAATTCCCACCTATCATCAACTTTTTTCTCCCTCAACAATATAGACTTAGGTCTTAGGTTTTACTTCTCCAACATTATAGTAACCTTTACCTTCCTATAGGTCCATAAAATATTCAAATCTATCATGTTTTGATTATGTGGCATCATTGTGGCATCCTACTCATTAATATTTAAAATATATGACCATTTGTCATTTTTGATTACATGTCAATATTTCATTAGTTCTAAACCCCTTGAAAATTATACCCCAGCTTGCACCATTGGATTATGGCCACATAGATTAACACACTCTATTGTTATCTATCTAGGAAGTTAAATTCTATTGGTTGCTTTTGGTACATCCTTTGTTCTTGTGACACTTACCATTACCAAATTCACTTTAAGCTTCATTAAAAATTCCACACCCATCTCACACTGTTAGATCATCTTGGTATGAATCAATGTGCTCTATTTATTTTTTGACAAAATTATTATGGTGGTGACACTTGTCATCCTCTCAATCATATTAGGTCTTCATTGAATTCTTAACTTAATATGCACCATTGATCTAAATTCATATGTTCAACTGCATATCATCAATCTTCAAAAACATGCACAATCTTTAATCATGAAATATGAGCATGACACTTATCTCTTATGTGCTTGATTATAGGGCTTTTGAATTTTTATCTTTGATCAAGCACCGTTGGATCTTCTTTCTATAGGTTTATACACACCATTGATTATGATCTACTATGTTAGGCATGATTGGTTCCTATGGACAATGAAAATAATTAATTTAGAGATCAGGGAACATATAGAACTCAGGATAAAGTCTTCAACCTAGGGTTTTGGTCATGTTAATAAACCCGATTAAGAACCTTAGGATAAGATTTTAGACTAAGTATGAAACATAATAAAGGGGACCCTACATTTAGTTAGGATATGTGAAAACGGGACTAAGGGGTCTTAGGACATAAAAGACTAAGTATAAAATTTTTAGACTAAGTTTTAGTCATGTTGATAAATATGAATGAACCTTATAATACAAATTAAACTAAGTCTATGACATAATTAATTATTCATGAACAAATTATTCTCATGCAAATTTGAATTGAATTTAAAAGTACTTGACTCTAAGCAATGATTCAAATTAGTATTTAACAGACGAAAGGCTAGTAAAATATCAAATTAAAATCATACATTTTAAACATTATCCACTTCAAATTAAATCCATTAAACTTTCAACTTGGACCACAAAGATCAAAGTTAGCAATATTAGACTAAGTAAAATAGAGATCACATGCAAATATGTTAAACAACCCACTAGTATGGATGATATTTGAATAAAGATAATGTGCTAACATGCTAATTGAAATTTGATCAAGGGTAATTTCCAATTTAAAGCACAAATTTGAAACCAGGGTCCCCATTTTTTAGGAATGGGGTTATGTTGACCTCAACAAATGATGAGTTTTGGGGGAAACATAACAATATATTAGAATTTAGAGACTCTAGTTTTGAATAATAACTAGGCTACTTATTCCACTTGGTCAAGTACCATCATTAAGATCAAATTATTATTAAAAAAATATTTACACATGCATAACTAGATTTAAGCATCAAAACTCAATCATGTTGTGTGTGTGCTTTTATTCTACTTACTATTTACCATGGGATTTGGAAAATAACTTCTAGATCTCATAACTTTAACCATTAACATTAACTTATAACATATTTATATGTCCATTAAGAACAGTGATTTAGATTAGGGAAGCCTTGGTAATTTCTCTTCTACTAGCCAGGCATCCATACCCCAAATAGAGATGCCTTTATCTCCACTCAAGGCCCTGATCCACTACCATCTAGGCATCCATAGCCCCAATGGAAGTTACATGAATCACCTTTATTTAGAAAGATTTTGAATTCTACAATAAATATCTTAATTTTATGTTTTGGAACATATTTGAATTTTTAGCAAAGGTTGTGAACTAGATTAGCTAATTTTTAGGATTTGGTCAAGTGGTTGGTCTTCAAACAATCATCTTTGGTTGTAAACCTTATTACAAGTACTAATTTTTACTAATTTCAAACATGATTGTGCTCCAATAATTTAAAATTTCATTATACATATGCAATTATTATTAAAATCACACTTAGATCAAAACAATGCTTAATATTTTAGGGAACCATTAGCCTATTCATCAATCCTTACCAATGTATATATATTATAACATTAAGCTTAGAATTCCAAGATCTGTGATCAATCATTATAGAGAAGTCATACCTACACTCTTGATTGGTGAAGTTCCTAAGCAATCAAGTGAATTTTAAGCTGAGGGTTGTCTCAAAAGACTTATTAAAAGAAAGGAACCAAGAAAAGAAATTAAATACACCAAATAAACAACAAAAAAACAAATATATAAAAGCACTATGAATAAATAAAGGATAATAAGGAAAGAAAAAAAAGGAAACTAATCTAAGTCTATCAAAGCTAACCCTAACTAAACTTACACATGAGTTTTCTAGGATCAAATAGAAAACTATTTAATCTGTCATGGAACTTTGAAGGATGATTGCTTTCTTTTAATGGCATATTACATATGGGAGCACTTGTGTGTTCAAGTTTTATGTGTGATGTATTCTAATTTCTCATCTCCATTATCCAATACATAAATTAAAGATATGGATCTAAAACCCAATCATCTTCTTCCCAAATTCTTCCACTTTGTATCAAGAGTGTTGATTATGCTTCATTCATAGATTGATAATGACTTTTATCATCCTCATTTAATGATGGAATCTTAGATAATATTTTTAAATTGATGTCTTTATTAGGTTCTATTTGAGGTGGCAATAGACTACCAATATTTGCATAAAAACTTTCCAATTCATCCTAAAATTCCTCCTAATCATGATCAACTGGATGAAACTCATCTGAGATCTTACCAGTAGGAACATATTGATATCATGCCTCTAACCTTTTGATGGAGTCATATGAAAATTCCTAATTTGTTACACTTGTTTCATCTTCATCTTCTGTGAAGAATGAAATTTCTTATACCCAATCAAGTCCTAGTTCATCTTTCTTTGGGATTTCTAGAATAACATTGCTTTCTTGGAATACCTCAATTTCTTTTAATAAATCTTGGTATAGTTTCTTCCAATGGTCATCCTCTTCAATAGTATTCTCTATTTTATAAATGACACCATATGAAGTGTCCTTATAGCTATATTCTAAAGAGAGGTCATATTGTATCTGATTTTATTCATGGGGTTGCTCACCTTGAATGGCTATTCCTTATTCTAGATCATTTCTAGGTTAATTTTATTATTCCAATGGAGAATCAAAATCCTCTACTATAAGAGTGGTTTTGAAGGATTTAGATGTAATTTAAAATATAGATGTCCCTATAACATTATCTTCATTAGGCATAGTTTTAGATGTATCCTTTTCATCTTGATATACTTTAAAAACATCACAATGGTCAGCTAGATCTATGTCACAAAGATTCATTTCATGTATGTTCACAGATGACCCATTATTGCTACTATCATGAGACCTGTTTGTAGGTCTATTGAACCTTTGAAAATAATAGTTCATGTTAGGTACTTCCCCATTATTACATACTTGTTTTTGCAACTGAAGAAAGTCAGTGCTCAATTTTTTAACTATTTTTAATATTAATTCATTTGAGTTTAATGGTTCCTTAAATTTATGAACTTGAGTATTACTACTAGCTAAGGGAAATAAAGCTCTATGATTTTGTGGAGAATATCCACTTGTAGTGGTATGTAGGAATCCTAGGTTCTGGCTAAGATGTGCATCACTCAAAGGTAGTTGGTTCAAGACTGGAAGTTGGTTTAGAATAGGCATGTTTTGGTTGGTGTTAGGAAGGTTGTATGACATTTGGCCTTGAGGTTGCATCTGGTCATTAATGATCAGAAATTCAACATAAGCTAAGGTTAATGTATTAATGATCTGAGTAGATCTTTTAAGAAACACATAAGTCATGGGATTTAAAGCATCCTTGTAAATCTATAAGGCTAAAGGTTCATCAAGTCTATAAGGAGCTATGGATCTATTAAACATCTTATAGAATATAGAATTAAATGATCTTATGGGATCATTTGAATCTATTTTAACTATGGTAAGCTATTGATATAAGACATATAGCGTAATGATCTTGACAAATTGATCAATGAAAATACTATTAAAGTCATTCTAACTAGTAACGTAGTCCTTTAGAAGGTTGAGAAACCAATCATATGCAACATATTTGAAAGTAAAAGGAAAAAATCTACATGCTACATCTTCATAATATAAATTTAAAAGTCTTAAATCAGTTTTGAAATATTTAATGTTCTCTTCAGTAGTGACTAAACCATTATGATTGAAACTAGGCAAGTAATTTTTATGATTATGAGGAAGATCATATACCACACTTATCACATTGATAGAAGAACCATTTATCCAAGCCATACCTTGATAGGGATTTAACATAGAATCACCCTAAATTGGTGAATTTTTCTAAGACTTTGATATCTTGTACATACCTTTGTTTGACCTTGTTCTCATATTAACTTCTAATGAAAGAAGTGGAACTCTTGTATTTGAACATGACCATGTCCTAATTCTTGGTAGTTCTAGATTGTGAAATCTTCAACGTATTCAAAATATGATGTATCAACCTTATATTTGCAAAGAAAAATGATCATATTTATATGTTATGCCAATTTTTCATAAATACATGTAAAGGATGAATATATTTAACTAAATAGGCTCAAAGATAACTCCAAACTAATGAATAAGAGTGATATTTACACATCTAAGTTTAAATAAACCTAAATATACAAAGAATCAATCAATCTTTAAAAAAATTCTATTACTAATCTTAAACATAGGAAATATACAAAGCTTGAACTACCTTTGCACAAATATTTCATCAATATTCAAAGAAAGGATATCTTTGTCTAAATAAGCATAAAGATTGGTCTAAAACCATGAAGATCAATGATATTTACATATTTGAGCTCAAAGAAACACAAAAATGTAAAGAATACACTGATCTTTGAAAAATATACACTAATCTTAGCAAATATATTATAGATTCATAAAAAATTAACTAAGGCTCTCTGATTTAACTATTTTGATAATATTTGAGTCTTATTCCTAATTAGTTAAAGGTCTGAGTTGACTAAATCAGTAAATATTATTTCAATAATTTAACTACTAATTTTTTTAATTTATTTAACTTTTGTAGCTTTCTAAAAATAGTAATAAAAGAGGAAAAATATAACTTATCCTAGAACTGGGATATACAACTAAAAAAAAGGCTAATACCAACTATGCAAGACTAGGATAGTGTCATGAATCTAGTTCTGGTTTTCTTTTAGTGAAAGGATAGGAGCACCAAAAATAGGACACTTTGAGGTCTAGTGCTATAGTCTAGGTCCTACTGCTATTAACCAAACTAGTCACAAAGATTTGATTTTTATGGGTTTTGTTCACTATCCCTATGTGAGCCTACCCATGAAATTTCAAGTATTGAATGTCAACAAAGCTCCTTATAGATGTGATTCAATATTGAAACCCTAGACCTTCATTATACTTGATAAAACTTGAGAAATAAGGGGGTTAGTGTGTGTAATATGCATTGAACATGTATCCATACCCCTTGTGTTAGAATGCTACCTATATACCAATACTCTGAAGAGGTATCAAACCAGATGTAGTTCTCTCACTTGATGTGATTTGGGAAATAGTGTTATGTGGATGAAAAAATGCCAAATTGAGAGTGATTGAGGTGGTTAGGGACTGGTATGAGAGTTTGAATATGACGGTAGTTGTATTGGATGACAATATATAGAGAATAGGGAAATTTGCCTTAGTGGTCTTACTTGTATTTTTGCTTGATTTTGTAATATTTTCTAACCCATTCTAAATGAACTTTGAATGATATTTAATATAGACCTATTGGTCATAGGTTAAATGAATTCACAATAGACTAACATAATGAAAATATGAATCAGAAGGAAATGGTCATCTGGGCTCAAAATGTTATTGGATAAGAGTGCTAGAAATGGGACACCCTAAGGTCTAGCACCATAGTCAAACTTAGGTTTTATTTTCCTATAGGTATGACACTTGGGGGAATAGAATTAGCATGAGAAAATTAGCTTAATTGATCTGGAATCAAGTCTTGAAAGTCTATAGATGATTGGGAATAAGTAAAAAGGTGTCTAGAAGGGTTATGTGAGCATGCAAGAGGAACCTATGGGTTGGGTGTCACAAGCCACACTCAAGCTACTGATTTTGACATTTTATATGACTAAATTTACACCCCCCCCCTCTTTATTCTAGTGATATAGTAAATAAAAATATTAGGATAAAGGAAAATTAGAAAGTGTACCTTAACTTACCTGTAAGGGTGAAACCCATGAAGCTATGTGATGCTAGGTGTGCATAGAGAGAGCACATTGTGAAGTGTAAATCTATAAGAGGAAACAAAGAATACATTTTTTCTTAATAGATACACTATATCTAAAATAAGAATATACAAAATCTAGGTAAGAGAGAGGAATAAAAAGGAATGAATACACCTCACTAGGTATACAAACTGGTACAAAACCTGTTCTGATGCTAATTGATGTTGGATAATGTTGAATAATACTAGGTATGTGATATATCAAGAGTAATATTTCAAATAGAGATAAGTTATCAATTCCTTAAGAGTGGTTCAAGATTGCAAACTCTGGCCCTTTTGCTTCATCACCACCCACTAAGTGAAGCTATATGATCATGCATGTTTTAATCGATGTCTGGATAGTGTGTCTAATCCCTTTGAGTAGGTGGCTTAGGATACAAAGGCTAGCTAGTCTTATGGCTCCATCATTTCACACTAAGTGAAGTTATGAACTAATATCGATATATATGTGTATTGTATGAGATGGCTCTTGAAGCCCATGAATGCTCTATAAGCTGACAATATAGTGGATAGTTAAATGTGTACTAAAAACTAGCCCACTCTTGGCCACTATAGAAGGATGGGATTAGACTTGTATGAAATCCACTCTAAAACTAAAAACTATGCTTATGTGGAAGCCACTCAAGAATGTTGAGGTTAGAATTGTATGAAATCCACTCTAAAATAATGCCAACCACCTATAGTAGAATAAGGTACACAATTATTGAGAATCCTTGGGTACTATACTAAACTTGAAAAGAAAAGAAGTCAAATATGTCATGCACATTGCCCCCCAATCACTAGTGTCTATAACATGGATTATGATTTGGAAGTTATACCAACTACCCAATCTAAAAATAGAAGCTAAATCTATCATGCCACACATGATGCCCCCTATATCTAGATTCTCTAAGAAAAATTGTACTAAAACTATTGAATATAAATTAATCTATATCTAGAAAAATTGTAGCTAAGTTGACCTTTCTACTTATTTCTAGAAAATTTGGTTTTTTTGGTGTTTGGATAAGAGCACTAAAAATAGGACACCCTGGTGTCCAATACTATTATCCATGGTTAGTACTATTATCCTTCGCTAAAAGTGATGAATATTATGTAATCCTCACTATATTTTTGGTCTATTTTTCCTAGTTTGACCTTCGATTATTGTTCTGAGTGTTTTAAAATTTGATTTTTTGACTGGTAGGAGCTCTGATCTTTATGACAAAACCCTTGTATTTTTCCCTTCTTCTTAGAGTAGGAATGATGAACCTTCAATGCTTGACCTCAAAAGGAAGATACTTATAAGTGTGTTATGCTACAAAATATAGGATATAATAATGATAATAAAAAATGTCTCAAAATATAGCATAGTTTGTATTGGAGTTTGTTAGATCTAATAAGGGTATGGCTAGATAGATATAATAATGTAATAGCATGTACAATATACTAAATTGAAACTAAAAATGTTATCTATTAGTTTTCAATGAGGGATGGAGCATGATGTCCATCATGGCATCTAGAATAGTAAGAAAATGCATGATATGGATCATGGTATTGAAAATAGTAAGAATCAAACAAGCAATAAACACATAAGGCAAGAATCAAGAAGCATACAAGAGTGGCTAAGGGTCTAAGAAAATAAGGTACATACGCATATGTCACTCAAACTAGAAATAATGCATACAAGGCATGTTTAAATGCCACATACACATACAATTGAAAGTAAGAAATATTGTCACATAAAAGAGTGCAAAGGACATTAATAAATGTCCTAAGATACACATAATAGATGAAATAGGAATTGTGAATTACAATCACATCTAACTATACAAATCAAGAAATAAAGTCATGTAATATGATAGGAATACAACACATCTAAATAATCAAATTAAGAAGTGAAAGTATGAAAAAAATGTAGTACAAAACTAGGTATATGCTAAGAAATACACAAGTGATATGTACTAGTGATTATTGATAGAGTAATCTATATAAACTAATAAATATTGTACATCAACATGATAACTAGAGTGTGTGGTGTAAGAATGACATAACCTAGATGGTTTAGTCATGTAGAAGATGCCCTCGATGGGTAGATATGCTGATGTATGTCTCAAATGTAGAAGTAGGATGCCCCTTCAAATGGTTAGAGTGAAGCAATCAAGGATCTATATGTCAATACACACACTCAAAGAAGATCAAGTGAATCATGGTAATGTAGATAAATTGACAAACAATAACATAGAACAACAAATGTAAGTCTAGCATGGTAGTAGAAATATAAAGGATGGATAATGTATACAATTAAAATGTTTTTGAATTTTTGAATATTTAAATGTTTTTGTATTTTGAAAATTTATATTGTTTTTGGTATTTTGACATATTTGAATGTTTTTATATTTTGGAATATTTGAATGTTTTTTTATTTTGTAATTTTGTTTTGTTTTTGGTATTTTGACATATTTGAATGTTTTTATATTTTGGATATTTTAATGTTTTTGTATTTTGAAATTTTGTATTATTTTTGGTATTTTGATATAAGCTATGTATAATCAATCATGAGGAGACTATGTACAAGAAATACTAAGAAGCTATGTACAAGTAACGCTAAGGAGAGATGATACGAACTGATGAGTCTCATGGGAGACTCCCTATCAGGTGTCCTATATCAAGGAGAGGTATCATGCATGATTATGAAGCATAATGGAAGTGTTGAGACTATGGCTCTGAAATCTATCTATGTTATAAATGCTCTAACATATATGTAGCGAAAACTGACTATGGGGTCCCCTTGTAACTCTAAGAAGTGGATGTAACTATGGGGTTCTTAAGGACCCATATGCTAGTAGAAGAAGCTCTCTAAAGGTGTGATAAATGTGTAGAGGCATGAGATCACAATGATGTTTCCCTAATGTGAATACTATAGTTAGAAACTATCTAGAGTCCTAAAACTATCATTGATGTAAATATTAGTATAAGGGGATGTAAGATATCACTCTATGCATATCATCCCCATGGATATAGTATCACTATTTGAATCTCAATGGATAACTAAATAAGTGGCCATACTACTCATGTTGTGTAGGAACATGCCCTATATCTAAAGCTATTTTTGGTACACTAACTATAGTTATATTTGGAGACTCTATAAGATGCAACCTTGATAGATGTGCAAGTAAAACTATGTGCTATGAAGAAGGCTCATATATCCATAATCGTATTGGATTACTACATGAAATAACACCCTATGGGATTTATTGTGATGCATATAATTGAGAGAAAAATAAAATAGAACTATAACCTATGATGAGGGCTCATCTAATGTCAACTGTAGAGGGTTGTTATGTGATATAGGTCTCAAAAATTTTGATTATAGATAATATATATCTAAAGTGATACTTTATAATGTGGGTTAATCTAATCTTAATTATAGTGGGTTATTATGTGAGATAGGACCCAAAAAACTTAGATTTAGTGAATATCTCTTTGGAGTAGAACTCTTTGATGTGGGTTCATCTAATCTTAACCATAACAAGTTGCTATATGAGATAGGACCCAAAAAATTCAGCTATAGTGAATATCTATCTAGAACAGTACTCTGTTATGGTGCATATGACTGTGTTGGATATGAATATGGAACTACACTATGTACTCCTCAAACTACATTGCTATATGGAGGCTACTCTCATTGTACTAGTCTCCAAACCTTCTGAGTAGGTGGGATAGGAGATATCTTATGAGGCTTTATCTTATAAACCATATTACTCTCATGTTGAGTAACTAATGATTTCTATGAAGGAATGTCCTAAGATGACTCAATCATATATGAATGAGGTCTATGGATCCATGATGGAATAGATCTTAGTGCTCTTGATGCGAATGTTATGATGCCATTATCATTGCATCTATTAATGCAATCCCTAATTCCATAAAAATCATTATCTTTGTGTCCACAGATATGATGATAGTTATAAAAGGGACGATGTGTTTTGCCATGTAAGAGATGTGGATCTTGAAAATGAGTAGAAGGAAATGTGACTAACCTCCTATCTAGTAGTGTTGATAATATGACATATGGGCTATCCCACTCTAAATTAAACTATAGTGGTACCTTATTATTGTTCTCTATAGTACATACTATAGGTTGTTCTCTATAAATTGGATCTCGATTCTTAACTGGTTGCTTTTATAGTTTAGGTTTCCTATCTTGTTTAGGACACTATGGATGATGTGTGCTAAGAGCTATAGATGGAGGTACCATTGTGAAATCTAGAGTAATCTGATCAACTAAATCTACACCAATTAATCCCAATTTATTTTCCTTGGTTAGTGTTAGGTTGTGGAGCTAAAAGCTTCAACCTTTGCAAACTGAGGAACAGATGGTTGTTGAGTTCTATAGGAACCGGCATCGGCAGCAGGACCGACGTCGGTAGAGACCAGTGCAGAAGGCCACCGGCGACGGCAGGAAGTCAGCCGACGTCGATAGAACCAGACAAGCAGGGACCGACGTCGGTCGCCTGTGCATTCCAGAAGTGTTCATTTCACGGATAGTTAGTTAAGTGAACGATGAGTTTGCATGTTAAGACCAGCCAGAGTCTTGGGCTGCGAGGATAATTATCTAAATTAAGAGTCTAAGTTATTGTTTGAGTTAGGGATCTATTTATAGACCCATTGGCATGTATTGTTTAAGGCATGAGATAGAAAGGAAGAGTTCCTTCTAGTTGTAAGATCTGTGAGTTGCAGGTTGTTGCAAGCTCATTGGGGATCTACATGTAAGTTTGGTCTTTGAATTACAGGTTTCAGGTTCATGAGAGATCAGCTTGAAGTGCTATAGAGTGCTTGGTGTACCGGCAGGGTTATTACTGACTGGTTGGTGAGGTGGACACCAATTCTGTGTGTGAGTTGGTTGTTGGGACCGTTTTTTGTGTAGGAGAGTGTGTGTGAGAAGAATTACTGTACACTTGAGGTGTGGCGAATCTCTGTAAGGTGAAAGAGTGTGGCGGCTCTTTGATGTATTCTTTTTTGTATAGTGTTAATACAAGATAGTGTATTGTCTCTCATATTCTGTGCTATTGGTGAATTCTAGTTACTTGTGTTTCTGGTTATTTCCGAATATTCAATTGCTTATATTTGGTAATCATACTGTGCTCTTTCTGAGGAGCAAGATCCTAACGGGTGGAATTAGAACATGTGTGTTTGTTCTTGGATTTATCTCCACCCCCCTTTGCCCAACAGTTAGAACTATATAACAGAAGTACCTAAAAGAGGACTCTGTTTGATATAATAAATGCTCAAGGAGAGGTTGGTGAAGCCCTTTTACAAAAATATATTTTGAATCTCTAAATCTACTAGTTTGTAGATCAATATTAACATGTGAGTCTTAAATCATAAGATATAATCACTAACTGGCTCTGAAGTATTCAAATATAATGTGGCAAGTTTCTCATATGTAACATGAGGGCCTATGTTTTCTATGTAATATTTGATGAATACCTCCTCTAAGTCATCATATGTGTGTAAGGAGCCTCTCCCAGAGTAGATGAAAGAACCAATTCTATGCTTCCCCCACTAATGTTTTCTAGAACAACTTTAGTAGAATCGAAGGACTCACATGAGATGGCAAATCCTTCTAAAAGGCTTGAATTTGTATGAATGGATCTCCAGTTCCATCAAAGTAAGGAAATGATGGTATCTATAAATGCTTAGGTGATGAAGCTTTTACAAATGTCTTCAGAAGAGGGTTACCATGTAAATCATTGGCATCCATCCAAGATTTATAAGCCTTATTTTCCAATTTAAGGAGATGTACTTGGTGTTGTAATTTACCAACTACATGCATCAAAGAAATAATCTCTTAGGATGATATATTATCATCGTGAAGTGGTTCATTTAATCATTGAATTTGATCATTAATTTTAGCCATGGGAATGCTATGTTTAGAAATTGGATCATATAGAGTGGGTGTGCTCACTTGGACCTTTGGAGGAATGGTAACTTGGACCTTAGTATAGGGATGTGGGATATTATTCTCTTTAGGTGAAGAGTGAGAAATAGGTGCTACTGTAGTATAGGGTGGATTGGGATATTAATTAGTATATTTATGTTTTAGTAAATCATATTCTAATTGAATAGAGGATGTGATATTATCATTAGTATGTGCATCATTTGAAATAGAATCATTCATAAAATTAGAAACAACATTTTTTAATGCATGATGTTTGAGAGGAGTGAGAGAAGAGTTAAAAAAATGAGATGCATTTTCTTCTTCACTATGTACATAATAATCATCAGTATTCCATGTATTATCATAATCAATTTTTTTTTCATAGTCACTCTCATTTTCATATTCATTTTCATGTTCACTATCATACTCATTATCACTTCCATTGTCACTAGGGAGAGATGTAAGAGAATAATTTATTTCTTTTCTAATATTCAATAAATTATCATGTGAAATTGGAATATTATGTGCATATATGTTTTCCATGGATGGAGTGTATGAATTATTTCCATTTGCAATATGAGAAGTAAAAGTAAGAGATTTATCATTTAGACATTCTTTTAATAAATTAGAGTTGAGACAATGAGATGTATCATTTGAATTATGCATTATCAATTTGATTTTATTGTGTTTCTATTATTGCAATTTGAACATATAAGTAACAAAAGAGAGAGGAAGATTAGGTTCACATGGAATAAAATTATCACCAATAAGAGGTTCACTTAGAAGTGCATGACTATTTTTTTCATTTGGTGCATTGTGCATAGGATAATCAAGTGAAAAGTATCTTTCCCATTTATCAAAATTATTTTCTTTAGAAGAGGTAATAAAAGAATAGGTTTGAGAGAAGAAGATGCATCTACTTTTTATTCACCATCACTTTCATTGTATCATCATATTCCTCATTAAAAAAATAGTAATTATCTTCATTATAAATGCAATCATTTTCCACATTTTTAGATAATGTGCAATTTTGTAAATTTGTCCATTCATTGTCATAATTATGAGAAAAAATTAGAAATTGATCTATGGGATGAGAGGGAAGAAGTGCCTTAGTGGCCATTTTATTTCTTTCACCAAAGAGAATATATAAAATTAGTATTAAGAAAATAAATTCAAGAATAACTACTAACATAGAGATTTTGAAAATAGTTTTGACATTCCAAACAATTTACAAAAAATCCAAAAAATTGTAAGGAAGGCTTGTGGTTTGAGGACCTAGTTTCGAAATCTAGTGTTTTGGGTTGGGGTTTTAGATTTTTTGAACATTATTGTAATAATTTAAATTCTAAAATAAATTTTGATAAAATAAATTTACAAAAATTTATATAAAAATAAAAAATTTGATTTCGAAACCTTAGGCAAGGGTTTGAAAATACCAAGACCTAGTATAGGCAACTAGGGTTTTGAAAAATGATTGTTTAAAATTACTATGAAATTTAAAAAATTAAAGTGAATTTTTTATTTAAATGTGTAGGTAAAAAATCAAAAAATGTTGAAAATTTTCTAATTTAAAGGGATCTAGTATATGTAACAATGGTTTGAAATAAAATATTTAAAAAAAAATTACTATGGAATTTTAAAAATTAATGTGATTTTTTAATTTAAATATGCAGGTAAAAAAATAGAAAAATATAGGAAAAAATAGGAAGGAATTTACCCTAGGGTTTCTAGGGTTTTTATGGGAAAATAAAGTAAGTCAAGTTCACCAAATGATTTAACTATTTTGGGAATATTAGAGCCTTATTCTTAATTTAGTTAAAGGTCTGAGTTGACTAAATCAATAAATAATATTGCAATAATTTAACTACTAATTTGTATAATTTATTTGACTTTCATAGTTTTTTTAAAATATTAATAAAAGAGGAGAAATGCAACTTAAATTAGAACTAGGCTGATACGACTAAGACAAAGGTTGATATTAGATTTGTAGAATTGGGACAACGTCATGAATCTAGATCTGGCTTTCATTCAATGAAAGGATAGGAGTGTCAAAAATAAGATACTTCAAGGTCTAACACTACATTCTAGGTGCTACTAATATTGTCCAAACTAGCCATAAATATTTGAGTTGTTGAGTTTTATCCACTGTCCTTATTTAAGCCTTCATATAAAATTTTAGGTTTTGAATGTCAATAGAGCTCCTTACAAATTTTATTCAATATTGAAACCCTATACTTTCATTATGATTGATAAAACTTGAGAAAGAGTGGGTACGTTAGTGTGTATAAGATGAACTAATCATGTATCTACATCCCTTGTGTGCGTACGTTGCCTATATACCAATACTCCAAAGAGGGATCAAGCCATATGTAGTTCTCCCACTTGAGGTGCTTTGTGAAATAGTATTATACAGATGAAAAAATGTCAAACTAAGAGTACTTGAGGTGGGTAGGGCTTGGTGTGAGAGTTTGAATATGTTGGTAGTTATATTAGATGGTTGTATGTAGAGAATAGGTAAATTTTCTTTAGTGGGCTTGCTTGTATTCTTGCTTATTTTTGTAATATTTTCCAACCCCTTATAAATGAACATTAAATGATATTTAATAGATATCTATTGGTCATGGATTAAATGGATTTACACTAGGTTGACATAATGAAGAAGAGGAATCATAAGGAAATGGTCATCTAGGATCAAAATGTGATTAGATGGGAGCACTAGAAGTGGGACTCTATAGGCTCTAGTGCTATACTCCAACTTGGGCATTATTATCCTATAGGTACAGGACCTAGGGGGATGGAATTAACATAGGAAAATCAGCTTGGTTGAGCTAGAATCAGGTCTCAAAAGTCTACAAATAACTGAGAAAAAGAAAAAAGGTGTCTATAAGGGTCATGAGAGCATGCACACGGGACCTATAGGTTGGGTGCCACACGTCACACTCAAGCTACCAATTTCGACATTTTATATGACTACATGCTCCTTCTAGTGCCAATGAAGCTCTACCTTGTTAATGCCTAAAAGTGTATCATAGGTAGCTCAGAGTGTTTAAGAAATACTTATCATTTTGAATTCTAAGAATTCATAGCATGAGTTGTAGGTTATGATAATCTTTGTTATCTGTGGTGGAATAGAGGTAAAGCACATGAACTATTTCATAAAATGTATAATAGTTGGTGGTTGGGAGCCACCATGGCCTATAATTGATCTTTTAATTTGATGCTAATCTATACTAATTAGAGTGAACTATGATCAAACCTTAATCTAAGATGGATATTCATAATGGAAATCTAAACTAAAGTGAATTAATTAAAAAAGGAGCAAAGGGAAAGGTATGGAAAAGAATAAATATATTATCGATCTTCATTATAGACATTATGACAAAGTTCAAATTTTGTTTAGACATGCATTTAACCAACATATGACATGAAGTAGAATAATCTCAAATACTATCACACATCATGAAAACATCGAAGGATAACATGAATTAATGTAAATAAGAACCAAGTCTACCTTAAATATTTACCCCTATAAGTAAATAGCATAAGCACATCTACAAGAAGAGCAAAAAAAATGAGATAAACCTAAGAACTTTCAACCAATATAGTATTAGCACAAATTAGCAAGTCTGCATTTAAAGTTCACATCTAGAATTCATAAGAACCATTCAAATTTAAATATTAGACTAGACAAGTGAGAGAGAAGCCATGATAACAAATAAATGAACAAATGTGGTCAAACTCTATAGAACTAATTGATTGTATTAATTGCTCAAGTTTACACCAATTTTTGGATTAAAACTCCCTCCTTTTTTTTACAATAGACAATACCCATTTTATAGAATATTAAAGAGGTATGTTGGTTAGTCTTATCAAATTACAATAGTAGAAGTGTTAGGGACAACTATCAATTCTACAACCTTCTAGACACTTCCTAATGGACTAACTTATAGGCAATGTGCTTTACAAACTGTACATGCCTTTGTAGAAAGAATATTCTCTTTTAAAATACTATACATGATAAGTTATAAAAATAATATTCCTAATTCAATTAACTTTGAGACCCTTTAGTCATTTTTGTCCCTTATTGTTGTTGTTGCAATATCTTCATTGCTCTTTCATGTTGTTCATCAATTAGATTCAAATTAACAATAGCATCCATGAAGAGTTCATATTCTTGATCTACCTGTTGTATTAAATTTTTATCATCTTTTCCTAAGGCCTCCTTGATGATCTTAGCTTCACTAATATTTTTCTTGGAAATAAGAATCATATCCATGATTTTGCTATTGTATGCCCCAGTTCTTCCCTAGATCTAACTTCTTACTTCATGCATAACTTGGGTAGTCCTTAGCTTGAATTCTTCATCAGTGAGTAGACCCTTACAGATGACTATAGTGGGATCTACAATCATGCTTCCAAGTATATATTCCTTCCTATTTTACAACTATTTGACATCTTAAAAAAGATTACCTAAGCTCTTGGAACATTTTCTCAAGCTTTTGATCTCTTTCACTAATAATCCCATGGCTATATTAAGGTGAGTTAAGCTAACTATTCTAAAGTTAAAAATTTGATATTTTTTCAAGATATTGATCAAATCCTTTATTTTGATTCTTGATTTCTGCCATTGGTGAATTAGGCTCTTGCCTACTACATCTTGTTGGCTCAACACACTCTACCTAGTCTTCATTGACTTTAAAGAGTTGAACATGTTAAATAAAGATGCTTCAAACATCTTTATCATTGGCTCTAGGATTGATAAGATAGCCTTTCTCCAAATTTTATTTTTTTTATTGAAAACCTTTGAGGGAATCTTGCAAATGTGTTGATTATGCTTGGGATAATTCAATGACATTCTCCTCAAAGATGGGATTCTCTCTAGGCCTTTGTCCCACTACTAGAGTCAAACCAAAAAAAGGTTCCACTTTTTGATAGATCATTTCTTCACCACCTACCATGATCTCCTTCTCCATTACTCATTTTAATCTAGTAGTCTTGGGATCAAACTTGACTTCCACTAATGATTGAGTCACTTTAGGGGTTGGGACCTCAACTCGTGCTCCTCTTGATTAACTTGGATTAGCCATCCTTATCTCACCTTCATTTTATAAAGTCATAATCCATGGCTTAAGTTATTCATGGATAGGGATGTTGATTTATTGCATTATTTCCCAAGGATGGTTCATAGTAGGCACTTTATAAATTTTATCATAGATGAACCATTATGGAATATTTGGACCATGAATCAAGTTTTCTTCACTAAATATATTGACTTCACCCAAGGGAGGGGTAAAGTTCACTTTGATCTTCTTAGTCTTTACAAGAATAATAGAAACTTATCCTTTCTATTAGGGGTGTCAATAAGAACTAAGTCCAACACCTCTTTCCCCTTTCTTTGTTTCCTTCAATTGGGATTCTTCATCATCTGACTCATAGGCTATTGACAACATCTTCAAATTATCTTCAATTATCTGACCAGGGTCTAATACTACCATAAGTACTTCCTCCTAGGGTAGCTCTTATATTTTTACCTAAGCTAAAGAGGATGCAATATCATCATGCCTTTTCTCCTTTGGCCTATGCTTAGCTTGTTTTTTATTTTTGGGGTTGAGATGGTATAGGTCTATTAGGTGCACTACTTATTAGGTGATATTGTATTGGCCCCAATTTCTATCTATCATCAACTATTTACTCCCTCAATAATCTAAACTAGGTCTTAGGTTCTACTCCTTCAACCTTGTAGTAGCCTTTTCCTTCCTATAGGTCCAAAAAATATTCAAATCTATCATGTATTAATTATGTGGCATCATCATGGAATGGTCATGGTATCTTTCTCATTAATATTTAAAATATGACTATTTATCATTTTCTGACACCTGCCAATATTTCATTGGTTCTAGGCCCTTTAAAAATTCTTCCTTAACTTACACCATTGGATCATGGCCATACAGATCAACATACTCCATTGATATTGATCTCATAGGTTGAATGCCATTAACTACCTTTGGTACATCCTTTACACTTGTGACACTTTTCATTACCATATTTGCTTTGAGCTTCATTGAAAAGTCCACCCCTATATCATACCTTTAAACCGTAGTGATACGAATCAATTCACTCCATTGATTTTCTAACAGAGTTCTCATGGTGGTGACACTTGTCACCCTCTCACTCATCTTGGGGCTTCATTAAAGTCTTGACTTATTATTCACCATTGATCAAAATGTGTATGCTTAACCATGTACCATCAATCTTTATAAACATGATCAATGTTTAATCACAAACTGTGGGCTTGACACTTATTACTTTCATCCTTGCTCATAAGGCTTTTGTCTTTTCATCTCTGATCACACACCATTAGATCTTCTTTCTTGGGGTTAATACACACCATTGATTTTAATCTATTAGGTTGAATGTGATTGGTTCCTATGGATAATGAAAATGATTAAGTTAGAGCTTAGGTAACATATATAACTTAGGATAAAGTCTTTAACCTAAGGTTTTGATCACATTAATAAATGCAATAAAGAACCTTAGGATAAGATTTTAGACTAAGTATGGAACATAATAAAGGGGACCTTGTATTTAATTATGCCATGTGAAAAAGGGACTAATAGGTATTGGGACATAATGGACTAAGTATAAAATTTTTAGACTAAGGTTTTGTCATGTTGATAAACATGACTGAACCTTAGGATAAAAATTAAACTTAGTCTATGACATAATTAATTATTTCCATGAAAATTATTTCTACATAAATTTGAATTAAATTTAAAAGTACTTGAGCCAAAGCAATGATTCAAATTAGTCTTTAATAGACCAAAGGCTAGTAAAATATCAAATCAAAATCCCAAATTTTGAACATTATCCACTTCAAATGAATGTCATTAAACCTGTAACATAAAACATAAAGATCAAAGATAGAAACATTAAATATATTAAAATAGAGATCACATGCAACTATGTCAAACAAACCACTGGTGTAGATGATCTTTGAATAAAGATAATGTGCTAAAACGCTAATGGAAATCTGATCAAGGGGAATTTATAATTAATAACACAAATATTTAAAATTTTGAAACCAAGGTCCCCATTTTTTAGGAATGGGGGTATGTTGACCTCAATAAAATGGGAACAATGTTTTAAACCCATTCCAATTAATCCATGAGTTTAATAAACATAGGATCCAAAAGTTTGATGATTTATTTATGATAAAGTTGAAATCTTGGGAGGGGATTTTCATTGCTTTTGACATATGGGTTTGGCATCAGGATAGGTAATGATATTATGGATAACAATGTTAGGATAAATTCTATGCATGTATTCATATGACCAACCAAAAGCTTTATAATATTTATCAAATAAAATACTAAAATTATCATGATATTTAGGGGTGAGCCCCTTAGAGATAGTAATAGGTCAAGGATATATAGTTATACCATACTTGATTTTTATAGCTTAATCAAAATCATAGCATTTCTATTTTGGAAATCATATGGAATGGGAGGAAGGGAATAAATGAGATGTGTTTTATGATCCACAATAGAAATAAAAATATTAAATCAAGGAATTGTAATAACCTAAAATTTAACCCTAGAGAAGTCAAGTAGACCTTCTCAATTTTAGGATAACATAGAACTATCTCTCCTCATAGACAAGCCACTACAACAGATAGATCCCTAAGTTTAAAAGTGATGGCTCCCTTGATTTATCTTCTAGGTTCACACTACACTATAATAATCACTACTATGGGTGAAAAGGGAAGAAGGACACATACAAGAAACACATGCAAGGTTGAATCCTATTTCTAGGCCTAATAGACCTAACTGTATTTTTTATGTGTTTAACCCTACTGAAGGTTTATAATTATTTGAAGTAATTATATATATATATTTTCACCTTTATTACAATATTATAAAATATCCAAAAGTCACTTAATATTTTATCCTTCATCCATTTCACTCCTCACATACCAAACCTGTAGGTTATCTTGCTCAAGGAGTGCCCTCTATTTCAGATAAAATAGAGGGTATCTCCCCTATTCATCAGACTCAAATGAGGATAGGGATAAATTAATTAGGTCATGTATAACATATGTAAAAATATTAAATTATATTTACATATAAGTATCAAACATCAAATTTCATAATACTGGATTTTTAGGTCTGTATACTATGCAAGATTTTGGTTGACTATAGACTGAGGTTGGAAACCTATTTGTTTAACATTCTCTTTAGTTATTATAATCTCAAGGAACATGATATGATTATATTAATAATGTCTTAAATATGATCATACATTTTTTATCACTACACACCAAACTAACCTACATCTTTCATATACCTAGACTAGCCTACAATATAGACCAAGTTACAGGTGTTCATTTTAGGTAATCACAGGATTCCTATAAGTGTTGTTTCAGGTTTGAGTATTGTATCTACACCATTTTAAATTTCCTTAGGTCACTAGGACCATATTAAAACTTGAATTTAATTGTGTTTTCCTTGAGATCATGTTCTTATCCCTCTACCATCACTATGCTACAAGTCTGCAATCAAAATATAGATGTTACTTGAGATATGAGACCTTCCTATAGGTGAAGATAAGGTCTTGAGCACTATGTTTAAATATTATTAGTTTATCTAAGGTTAATAGGAATATATCTCACATGGATGAACTCATCTGATGCTTTAGAATTATTCTCTCATCAATTTAGTATATTTTAGTAATTGCATTTCACATTCTAGGCTCAAAGCATTATAGTATTCAATGAGTGTTTTTAGTGGAAAACTGACTGGGTTTAAACCACTCAACCATCACCCTTTTCTTACTCTATTAGCCTTCACTTTATGTCAAGATGTATAATTTTGGTCTAGGCTACAAGATAAACACCATTAGGCTCATCCAAACTTTAAGACACTTCACCATAAGATAGAACATTATATGAAGAAAACCTCATTTAGAGAATTTAATGTAATTATTCCTGTTAGAAAGATCCTTCAATTCTAAGATGGTAGATGGAAATCCATATTCAATTAATTCTGACAACCAATTTATAATCCCTTAAAATGGACTAGTATTACTATTTTCACCTTAAGATTCTTCATCAAAACCTTGAAACTCAAATATTCATCAATAATATTATTGAAGGCCTATTTCCACTTGAGTGTAGGTGATAGTCACAAAGAGATCTGACTATTTATGTATTCTAACTATGTTCTAGGCATTCAATTTCTAAAATTAGATTTACCAGTGGTTCTACCATGTTAATGATGATACATTAGATATTATGAGTATGTAGATGTTTCAAACTCATCAATACCCTTACCTAAACACTATCACATAGTTATGTACATGACTATTGCATGGTTACTTGACTATGTTTGTGTCTTAAGCTTAGTATTCCAACAATGAAATTATTAAGACTAAAACTTCATTGAATAAACCAATCACCATGCTTCAATAAGTTGGAACCACTATATTACCTTGGATCTTAAGTCACTCATAGGGAGATAGAACTCTACAACTAGAAACAACCATCTATAGACCTCAATGGTGTTAATTACTAGCATAGTGAGATGTTTATTCTATTATTCTCACCTTCACATGTAAAAAAATAGTTAGAAACAACATGAAAGGAGTGTGCATTCTTTGCAAGACCATGTTCACTACTTAGTTGATACAGACCGGTACAAACAAATGTGAAACATGAACCCATTGGGGATATGTAGGCAATTTAAAGTCATCAACAATCTTAGTGATTATTAATAGAGTATATTACATCAAACCATAAAATATTACCATGTAAAGGGAGTAAAATGTAATATGAATAGCCACCAAATGCATTCAGTCCAACTCCCTCTCTCATGTATATACTGAAGGAAAACCATTGACTTGTTTGACCTTGTCCAAAAGAGTGATGAAGGATAATAATATGTTTTACTCAATTTTGGGCATGTAAAATCTTATTAATCCTAAAACTAACTTATGGGGATTTTAAAGGATCCTCTTGAATCCTTCCCACATGCCAAGTGGTTGTCTTCATTCATACAACTGTTTAAAACTACTTGATCTTATTGGATGTATGTTGAACCTGAATCATGTAAGTTATAGAATAGTTATCTAACACTCAACTAACACCTTGTAAATTGGATATCCTCTTGACACACTTGTCTCCTAATGGAAAATGTATAATTCACCTAGAGTGGTCAAAAAGGTGAGATAATTAAATACTAAAACAATGACACATATGAAAAATATGAAACATATAATGTGACCCTAAACATGACCATGTGATCATTTTATGACTTATCAAGACCCTATAGGAATTTTTAATATATATGGGGTTGACTTAATTTTACCTAGGGTCAAATTTACTCAAAATTTTGGTGATTTCTTAGGGGTAGCAAGCCTTCTATGCTAAGGACTGATATCCTTCTGTTATCCTTGGGAAATAGAGTCACCTATACTCTATTATTAACACTAAAATGCCTTTTAAAGGACACAAAACCACACCAAACACAAAAAGGAAACAAACCACAAGACAAGAAATAAAATACACACTTGTGTTCTCATGAACATTTAGGGAAAACACAAACCAACATTAGCAAAAAACACATATCCTAGTATGTACAATACCTCAAGACACTTGAGGTGAAGAATCTTATTCATTAATTCAACTAGGGTCAAATACAATGCTCCTTGAATCATTTCTTCTCCAAGAAAATAGTCCTTCATGTGATGCATATTTGTCAATGAATACTTATTTGTGAAGATATTGAAGTGACTTACCATGGTTAGAGCTTCTATTGACTGCAAGTTTATCATTTTAAGTACTCAAGAAAACTCCATCTATCTCTCCAAAAACCTTTTTTGAGGTGGAAAATTTCTTAGGATTCGTCATACTCACTTGACAGTATTAAATATGATCATTGGATATCATCACAACCTTCTTAACTTCAAGTATCTTTGAAACATGACATGCTTCTTTTTTGGATTATTCAAGGTTATATTCTTGATTACCAAACACTTCTTGGTTCACCATAATTATTTATTTCTCAGCTGATACCTCCAACTTTTCCTTATGCTCATCAAACTCATCATATTATACCAAGGTTATTTCTTACTTGATAAAGATCTCAATCTCCTCTTTGTGCTCATTGGGAACACAATTGACCTTAGCATCAAGTCTACATTTTTTTTGAAGAATTGAAGGCCTACTCAACTCCTCAAATTATTGAAAAATGGCATTGAACTATTGCCACATGTCATGTCCATATTCATTATGTTCATATTCATGAATATTCTCTTCCTTTATAGGTAGAATGGATTGATCACTAGGATGGCCATGTTTTGACATAGCTAGGATTTTAACATCATCACCCATGTGTATAAGATAGTTTACCCAAGAAATTTTCTCTATAATGTTATCATGATCTTCCTCAAGGACTCCATCATAATCCTCATTATGTAAGTTCCAAAACTATTTTATTCAAACCCACCTTATTCAGCTCCCCTCTCATCAAGATAGAAATTAGATATGACATCAATGAGAGTTAGAGGTTATTAATCACTAGGGTGATCATCTTCTTCAAGAACATTGAAATTCATATTATAAGTATAAAGAACATATGGCTCAACATGAAAAATAGAGAGAGGTTCTAATTTGATTATCACTTCTACACCATATCTAGTCCTAAAACCCATGTAAGACTAGTCTAAAGTCAAATAACTTCCAATTTTAGTAGTGAACTATCTTGAAAAAAAAAGTGAAAAATGAGGAGGCACATCTACCACTACAACATCCTAAGAAATGGTGAAGGTAGGACAAGGATTGAGAATAAATTACAAATGTTTGATTATGTCAATGGTCTTGGTAATTGACCCATCCAATTATAATACTCCTTTGGAATGAGGCTCATGCTTCAAGTTCAATTTGTCAGCTACTTTTTTGTGCATGACACAAGTACTAGATTCACTATCAACGAGATAATTATGTACCAAAGAATCTCCAATAATAATGGATAGATAAAATGGAGTGGTTTTTTCTATCTTTTTAACTTTCCTTGACTATCTTTTACTTGGATTCATGGTGTTTGTCAAGGTTGCCTATCTTTGGATAGGTTGATTGGTTGTCAAACTAAGCTTGGATAGTTCCTCTTGAAGTAGGTCTAATTTTCTAGGAATTTACAACGTATCTGCCATTCACACATTCAAATGAGGCCTCTTCATTTTCTCAACAATGTTGGTGAAAGGACCACTAACTTTTACTTATCTACTAGGAAGAATAATATTGCTTACACCTTGAGAGTTTTGAGGTATGAAGGAACTTCTAACATTTTGATGTCTTTGGATTACTTGTGCATTTATAATGACATTAGATATACCTACTCTTGTTATTGTTTGAACATTCATTGGTTGACCACTAACAACCCCCTAAACATTTTTCATTGCCTTTATCTACTCCTTATGTTTGCAACTATAAAACTTGTATCCATGCTTGAATACCCTTGATGATTGATTTCACATGAGTCATCTTGATTCCAATTTACATGATTGACTACACATGAGTCATATTGAGCACCCTTACCATGAATCATTCCTATATTTGGTACTTTACCTTGAGTCAGAACTAGAATAGTTCCCAAAGTTGTCATGAAGGCTTGATTAAAGGACTCATTAGCATATAAAGATGGATGATAAGGTTGATCCAATGAATGTTTGTTGTTATGCTCTTGGGTAAGGTTATTTTGACTAGGCACTAGTACCCTTGAGGTGGAAGGAGAATTGGGATTGTAACCACCATATGGATTAAATTGGACCAGTTATCTTTGACCTTGAGGATGACCTTAGAAAGGTGGCCTATTTCCTTGATAGTTTGGATAGGATTGGATAGGATGATAGTGAATTTTTAAAGGCTTAAATTGTTTCTATTAAATTATCCTCTTTAAACGTAAGATATCTAACTCCATATATCTCATCCTTTATGCCTTATTAGGTTTGTTTGCTTGATTAGGGGTATCAGGCTTGTGTTTGGGTGTAGGAATTTGAAAATTAGGGGAAATATTCTTAGGCTGAGTCAAACAATTGTTTGCACTAATGGCCACTTCATACTCATTAGTTATAATGTTACCTCCCATAGATTGTATCATCATTATAATATCACTATAAAATACTTTGAGATAGTAAAGGAAAGCATGGTGATTTTTTTATCTTACAAATATTGGGATTCTATCTCATGTGTTTTCAAATATTGTGTTGAAGTCTTGAATGACTTCATGAGGTACACTCCTAATGTTGGTCAATTACTTAGTTAGTGACAAGTTGTCAATCTTGTCTTCAAATCTTCTTCTCAATGCATATCCCAACTCATCCCAAGTTATGATTGATTCAGGTGCCAAAGTTTCATACCAATAAAGAGATTTTCCTTTGAAGGAGACATCCAAAAACTTGATTTCAATGTTCTCCTCTATGACATGATAAATATTATATAAGTTAGCAATATTTTTTATATGCTCAATAAGTGTAATAGAAGATCCACTAGTGTATGATGGAGATATTTTGAGGGCATATATGGGGATGTCATCATATTGGGAAAATATTAGAGAGATATAGCCATTGAAGGAAAAAAAAAGGATGGTTCCTTGCCCTGGTGGCCTTAAAATTTTGGAAGAATGGGGGAATCAAGAACTTTCTTATGGGCTTATGAGCAAGATATGACTTCTTTGGATAGGGATGGGTCTTTTAAAATCTACTTGACTTATAAGAGTAAGGGGGATGATATTAAAATTCAAAAGGTATTAATTTGATGAGAGATATTGTGTTTACCTTAGGCATGAAAGAGTTTACTATTTTTCAACCAAGATTGAAATGTTGGAGTCACCAGATACTACATGAAGTAGATTGTTACACCTCTTTGTTGTCAAAGCTAGCATCTACCTTGAACAACCTTCTTGGAATTCATGTTCCATTGAGAATTCCAAAATTATTATAGGTTAAAATTACACCATATATAATTTATGTATAATTTATAAATTTTAGGATAACATGGAACCATCTCTCCTCATAGACAAGCCACTACAAGAGATAGATTTCTAGGTTTAAAAGGGCTACCTCCCTTGATTTATATTATAGGTTTAAACTAAAATAGAATAATAACTATTGGGGGTTAAAATGGAATAAGGAGACATAAAATAAACCTATGATAATCAGGTGATACACTAAATATAACTCTAAACAACACACTTGCATCTACACCAAGAAAGAAGACTACCAAAACTAACCTTAACTATGTGCCCTTCTAGCATAATTATTTCTCTTAGAGGTAGATTGATATGTATATATAGAGGTGGGTGAAAATAAGCTAAGATACAAGATTCTAATAGTCACTCTCAACTTCAAGACACACTTAAATAATAATACACTTATGAAACCTATTATAAGAGATATCACTCACACAAACATGCAAGAGTAGAAATAGAAACAAGGAGAGCATATTCATCATTTGTCATCCATATAAACAACTTAAAACACTTAAGAAAGATATTTTATATAATTAATTAACTTTAAAAAAAATTATTCAAAGTCAAATGAGGTGTCAAAACTAGTAGCGCTTTGACATACCAATTGTGGATCCATTACAAAGCCAAAAATGCTTGAATATATAGAGCATAGGAAAGAAGAGAGAAGAAGTGAAGCTCAAAGGTCACAATACCAAGTGTAAAACTATGAGAAAAATTTATAATTAAAGAGAA
Source organism: Torreya grandis (assembly GCA_037957365.1). Taxonomy (NCBI): domain Eukaryota; kingdom Viridiplantae; phylum Streptophyta; class Pinopsida; order Cupressales; family Taxaceae; genus Torreya; species Torreya grandis. The sequence goes on from JARHVA010000875.1 coordinate 1,506,372, forward strand.
TAAGTTTTAAGAGAGGCCATGAAGTTGTCATAAACATGTGTTAATCTAAAATAGAGTACCTTCCTCAAGTTGGTGCAAAACTTTTCATTGTCTTATTTTGAAACTGCCTTCATGATGATGAGGAGTTCACTTGATTTTATAAAATTGAAATAAGAATAATTAAAAAATATGATATAATATGATAATGTGTAAATGAGGTCAATTTATGTCATTTATGGCTCTCCAACTTTTCAACTCATCCTTGTCACTTATCATTTACTGCCTGTAGTCATTCATCACTAACTCTCTAGGTTTGTACTGATACTTGTAACCTTAGTTACTTGTAGTTGATCATGGATATGTGTTTTAGAAGATTTAGGAAACTTATTTATAACATATTTTCCTTCCACTCCATCAGTTAGACCTCAAAATTATCAATGTCACTATTTTCACTTTCATACTTAGGCAATCAGATTGCCTTCTCACTATCTGTTTAGATTGCATGAAATGAATAGTTGAAAAAAGAGATATTAATACAAAAATATGGTGATAATTGAGATTTATAAGTTTTAATAAGTATCTAAATACCTCCCACAATTATCTTCACTTGCCCATACTCTTTTGTACCTGTAAAACATCTCAATTCTTGTAAAAAACATATTATTAGGTCTATCCATATAAATGACAGTATGGATAAATTGGGTGGTAAGGATATTTAGCGAGTTATAGACATGTATAAAAAACTTTAAATTCCATTTTAACCCTTATAGATGAATCTCCATTATTTTATTATCCATCGAGTACAAGCAAGGGTTTTAGGAGGGTTTTTGGTCTTCTAGACTATTAATGATGTTTCATTAAAGTTAGACATCCAACCTTAGAACCAATTAAAAAATAAAAATTGAATGACCCTATTAAAATAACCATTTATTATTGAATTACCATGCACACCCTCCATATAGATATGAGTGAAATAACATGGCCCTCAAGCTCTTGCAGTGCATTCTAGGTAGGTTTGAGAGGAAATTAGGCCAAATTGACTATTTTTGTGATACTATCTACAAAAAAATGGATCCAATAAACCCTAAAATATACTATAAAAGTTATCAATGAATTAGAAGGATCATATAGTCATATGGATGATATTAGGCACCTATAGGGTTTAGGTATACTTCTAAGCCTAATAGGCCTAATTGTACTTTATGTGTGTTTAACCCTTATAAGGGTTTATAGAGACTATAAAGACTTTTATATCTATTTTAAATTTCATTACAAGATTCTAAACCATCCTAAAGTCACTAAATATTATCTAATTCATCCATTTCACTCCTCACATACAGAACCTGTAGGTTATCTTGATCAGGGAGTGCCTTTTGTATGAGACAATATGGAGGGTATCTCCCTTATTCATCAAACTCAAATAAGACTAGGGAGAAAAATATTATGTCATGAATACCATATTTAAAAATATTCAATTCTTTATTTTTCTCCTAAAAGTCTCAAACATCAAGTTTTGCAAGACTAGTTTTCTAGGTTTGTATACTATGTAAGATTTTGGTTGACTGTAGACTAAGGTTGGAAACCTATTTGTTAAACATTATATTTGATTATTATAATATCAAAGAAAATAATATGATTATTTTTATAATGTATTTAATGTGATCATCCATATTATATCAATTCATACCAAACCATCTTGCATCTCTCGTATGCCTCGACTAGTCTGCAATATAGACCAAATTATAGGTGTTCATTTTAGGGAATCATGGGATTCCTGTAGGTGTTGGCTTATGTTTGAGTATTGTATTTACATCCTTTTATATTTAATTAGGTCACTAGGACTATATTCAAGCCTGAATTTACTTGTCTAAGCCTTTATATCATGTTCTCATCCCTCTACCATCACTGTGCTACAGGTCTGCAGTCAAAATATAGATGTTACTTAAGATATGAGACCTTCTTGTAGGTGAAGATAAGTGACTAAACACTATATTTAACTATTCGTGGTTTATTTGAGTTCTATAGGACTATGTCTCACCTTGATGATTATGGATCGAGATCCACCTTTTGTTGTTTTGAAGTAATTCATGTTTGGTCTCAAACTTGCTATGGGCCTTTCACAGTGTTGCCTAACATTCCTTTCTTGATGCCCCTTTTTGAAAATTTTCCTAAGAATCAACCTCTATCCACTTCTTCGATCTAGCATCCAAATGCTAATTTAGCTTAAAGAGGCTCTATTTTCACTATGTTAAAGTGTCAGCTTGACATATGGTAGCCCAACACTCCTCAAAGCCAATTCCTTTTGGGTCAAACCTCCAAGCAACACAATTGGTCAATGGGATGATGGATGGGGCCCACTGAGCAGTTGTAAGGATAGACATGGTTTTGACACATGATGTGCCCATGATCATTTTTGTAAAGGAGTGCCCAACTTCCCTAAGAGGAAAACTTATTCAACACATGGCATCTTGATGCTTATTCAAAGGCACTTTATTTTATTAGGGCTTCAAGTAGCACCATTAGTTGGAGAAGATTAAAGGGGACCCACCGGTCAGTTATAGCAATGAGAAAATGAACCTTTCCACATGGAACCCCACACTCATTGAAGTCAAACTTTTCTTACCAGAGTTAGAAGATATACCATTAGCCAGGGAAAATGGATTCTCATTCCTAATGGAATAACATAAGTAGCCTCAGAGTTGGGCATGTGGTATCACTATGTTATTCTCTAGCATCATGTTCATAACAAAATGATGTAGTTTATGCCATATCTAATATTTAGAGGTTAGTTATACTCATGAGCTTGAGACCCTCTTTTAGTTGTAATGACATCATTGGCATGAGTGCTAGGATTTATAGGTGTCACCCCTTCGAGAGTCCATATTGCCTATATATTCTAGGTTCATCCCTTTTAGAAGGTTCAGGTTATCATTTTGGTTTTAGTATCTATTTTTGTATACCACCATTTGTAATAGAATATAAGTAATAATAGTTAGCATTTTTCTCATTCTTTGACCTTAATAGGTTCCCCTCATAGGTGTGACTAGACATTTTATATGTGCCCTTAAGGCCTTTTGTATTCGAATCTTTATCTAAAAATGAAGAGGATGTGGTACTATATGTCAATTTGACTAGTAAATTATCTCTATCTATTATTTCTTTCCTTCTACTTCTATAGTATCAATATTTACTTGCACTATAAATTTTAATTCATGCTTTATGCTCATTTATGGTTTGTAGTGTTTAAAGGTTCAATTTATTTTATGCAATTATGGTCTAAGAGATTTAAATATTTTGGTAGATATCCTTAGTTATATTTTTAATATTATTTACATTTCCTCCTCTCTTTTCATCCCCCCAGTTTAAAATGAAGAGTTGGCTTCTAAAATATTAGAGGTTGATTTATAAACCATAATTCAATTCCATACCTATAAAGCTTCCCATAGAGGCTATTTAACCTAGAACAAAAGTTTTAGGCATCAATAGTTTTATTTTATAGCATGCATGGTGGGACAAGATATAATAGCATGATTGACTAGAAGCCTAAGTTTATGAGCTATAGGCCCATAACAAGACCATAGATAGCAACAAATTCAAGCCTACTAACACCACCTATAGGAGCACCAACTCACTAGAGGGCTACTCAATAACAAAAACAATAAATGGTTCTTCTAGGCTCAACAAGGAAAATCATATCATGGGATAGAAGTAACTTTTTTATCCATCGAATGGCCTCAATTGCATTTGATCATATTATCATGAATGCCTTAAAGGTACTCCCTAATTTTTTTGGAGAATATTTCAAGACCACTGTAGATCATCTCCAATATGTTGTAAATGAGATAGAGAGCCATTACCGAGAACCTAGATAGAGATATCTAGTGAGAGTGATATGTATATTATCTATAGATGTGATATGAGATATTGATATTGATAGATCAAGTGAGATATCAAGTGAGATATCAATCATCTCACTCATATCACGTATATAGACAGAGTGATAGTGAGATATTGAGAGTGAGATAGAGAGAAAGACAATGAGATCTATCTATCTAGAGTACCCGCTCTAAACAATAGAGTAGAGCATATGCCTAGATCTATTCCCCTACTAGAACCCCAGTATAGTAGCTCTACCCTGGTATACAAGCTTTGCCCCAGTACGGTATAAAAGCTTTGTAAAATAGGGAGCTTTAGGATTCTGGCTAGTGGGACACAACTCCTTCGGGTAACGAGAACACTTCTCTTTTCCATTCATGTCTATAGGTTTAGTCCATTCGGCAGAGAACTAAACTAGATATGGCCCTACCCTAACCCCATATGTCATCCATATATATAGAGAGGGCCAAAAAAACTCTCTCTATTGGGGCTCTATTTATATAGAGGGGGGGAGGCCACCCTATAGATTTAATGGGCCCTATCTTGAGAGGCCCTCTATATAAACTAAATTATAACTAACTCTAAACTCCCAATCCCCCCCACCCCATATCTAAATTGAATATAGACTCTATCTCTATCTTGCCCCACTCCCACTTTATAGATCCTATCCCCCATTCAATTTATAGGGTGGCCCTCAAGATAGAGTTTCTTTGGCCCTCTCTATAGATAGGGTCTAGCCCATTCAATCTATAGGGTGGCCCTCAAGATAGAGTTTCTTTGGCCCTCTCTATAGATAGGGTCTAGTTCTTTTGGCCCCCCTCTCTAGACTCTCTATATGGGGAGTTAGATAGAGTTAGAGGGGTAGAACTATTGCTCACCCCGACTCTATAAACGATAGATAGCCGCCCTCCCCCTATATAGAGTTTAGTTGGCCCTGATCGGAATACATCTCGATCGGCATCTCCATCATGAAGACTCCTCACATAATACATCTTGATTGGAATACTCTGCAATCAGATCAGCTATATCCCTTTAAGTTGATAGTCGTCCCGTGATCGAAATAGAGAAGCGAGAAGAACTCTACTCTATATAGCCATGATTGTGTGTATTGTGCACTGCATCAATGCATAAAATGTAGCTTTAAGGCTACTAGTGGCATATTTCAAAGGATATGCTCTTGATTGGTACTGATCTTTGCCTACCAACTCCATTGACACCTGGGATGACTTGGGTGATAAATTATTTGAATGATTCAATAAAAAGGCAAACTGGTCATACCTCATAAAATATATTACCATCAAGATACACCCATAAGAGGCCCTTGTCAATTTCAATACCAGGTTCAAGAAAACTTGGTAAAGGATCTATATAGCATCTTGACTACCTACAAGCATGGTCATTATCTTCTACCTTAAGGATTTCAACTTATACATTGTAGTTATTATTCAATCATTTAGAGCTTAGATTTTATCTAATACTTATGATCTGGCAGTAAGGGCTGAAAACAATTTAATAGATGTGATAAATCTTCCTCCATAGTTGTTGATGTTGATGTTCCTAGAGATATCAATGCCTCCATAAGAAGAATTCCCAAGTACTTTGAGATACCCACCCTCCATGTACGTGTATCTTCCCACTCAAGTGAGCACATAAACTCAATCCTCATTCTCCATAGAAATGAATGATATGAATATTATCTTGAGGAACTTTTCCATTGAGATAATCAACCTCAAAAGGTATTAGGTTGTGCCTCCAAAGCCCTCCTTCAATAATTTCCAAGAGAGGAGATCACCTTACCAATAAAACCAATACCAAGAGATAAAAAGGTCAAATTACCAGGTGCCAAAACACCAAGACCTAAATCATCAAGTACCAAACCATCAAATGCAACCTACAAATCAAATGGTTACAATACCTGATCCCTTACATACAATATTATTGAATACAAGTAGAAAGCTAGTTGTTGGACAAAATAACTTGGTAGATGATTCTAAATCATGGTGATTTCCTTAAAATGATGATCATGGATATCAAAATTATCTGAGAGCCAATATACAATAAAAGGTTGATAAATAATGATGATAAGGGAATGCCCTTGATTCAACCTACACATACCAATCTCTAAGGATTGAGAACATAGTTTTGATGGCATAAATTTAGGGGATGTCCCTAGAATAAGTAGAAGAAATATCCATAGAGCACATGTTATTCTCCTAGGTAGAAGGTGAAGATGTAGTATACATAAATGAATTTATTATTTATATAGCCACACAAGGTCAATTGGATTACTATACACATTCTAAGAAGAGGTTGGTAGAAAGCCCAAAAGCTATCACAATGCCCAAAATGACCTATGATAAAATCCCAAAACCTCAACCTCCACCTTTGACCTATCCAAGATAGAGTGAAGAAGCACAAAACAAGATAAAATACCTCAAGGTCCCACCTTTGGGGTCATAAAACATGGTGGAGTAGTTGAAAAGGGTCTTAGCTAATGTCTCCCTTTAGGACATCCTATCGATCCCTAAGAAAAAGTATTTTCTAAAAAAGGCCTTGGAGGAATAAGAAAATCATGTGCAAGGAAAACCAACTATAGAACCCATGAGGATAAATGGGAAGGAGGCTAACATGAGCACATAACACTAGATACCCTCTATATTCATCAATAACAAATATGGGGTAAGAAAGACAAAACCTACCCAATTTTATTTGACACTAATTTTGGGGAAGAAATTATTTCACATATCCATGATCGATTCAACTGTGATCATGAAAATGATGCCTAAATAGATAATAGATGCACTACAACTTAAATGTGAGACATTAAATAAAGGATTGATGTAGCTAGATGGGAAGAAGGTCCAAACCTTAGGGATCATTAGGGATCTTACCCTCACATTGTAATATTACCCTAGAATCACTATACCACAAGATATTGTGGTGATAGACATCCTACCTATCTTTAGGTTATGCCTATCAAGAGATTTCACCAGAAAGATAAGTGGTTACCTATCATTCGACTGGTCCCATTTGATCCTAAAGACTAAGTATGGTTCAAATTTAAAGGTTTTATCTAAATCACATTAACTAGAGCATATAGTGGATGAAGTAATGGCAAAATTCAAAGTGATACACACCTCCTTCTTAAGAATGGAAACACACTATGTGGAGATGCTTCAAGGAGAAAAGGTAGTAAACATTAGAAGTTCAGAGGAAGAATCCCTTTTCAATGAATTCACTGAAAGAGACCCATTCAAAAACATTGATTCCATTGGCCTTGGGGCCTATGTTATCCATGATTAATATCAGTCTAATCCCAAGGTCATAAAGAGGAAAGAAGACTAGAATGAGTGGCTTAAAAGTGAATTTGAATTCTAGACTCTGCATTTTGATGGTGCAAAATACAAGACTAGATCCAAAGTTAGCATCCAACTAACTTATTATTCTAGAAAAGAGACCCTCTAAGCCTTCTAATTTTAGTTTTCTTGTACAAATAATAAGGTCAAATATAAGGTGCTAGTCCATGGCTTCAGCCTCACTGAGTAAATGGGTGTAAAATAGTTGAAGGTATTGAATGATTTTGAATTAGTAGTAAGGTAGGTAAGAGGGGTTGCAGTAGCAAATAATTCTCACATGAGATCTTAATTCCATCTCATATGGGATCTGATTGAATCCTTAAAAGGCTTCAACATTTATATCATCCCAAGGGTCACAAATGTAGAGGTTGAGAGAATGGTAATGATTGGTTCCCAGTTTGACCTAGTAATGGACTTGTTCACAAATGAGCAAGCAGTATAGGTATTCATCAGGCTTGTTATCATAGAAAATGACCAAAATTGGTAAGTGTTTGAAAGTGATGCTCAGATTACCATGTTCCTCTATCAATCATGAAAATTCATAAAGCCACTATAGCCTAAGATTGAAGAGTCTTATGAGGACCAAATCATGTAATTAAAGCCCTATAAACTATGAAAATGTCTCATCACTGTAGAACATATTTTTGACTCTGATGACTCAAGAAATGACAAGCAAAAGTTTGTCATATATAAGGCAATTACTCTGAGCTTGACATCAAAGATGGAAGAAAGTTGAAGGTTGAAAAAGAAGTCCCTCAGAGGGATAAGAAGTGGTTGGTTTATTTCTACAAGAAATATGAAGGGGTCATTTCATGGACTTATGATGAATTAAAGGAGTATGATCATGAGGTCATTTAGCACATTATAGATTTGGTGGAAGGAGCCAAACTAGCTCAATAGAAAAAAAAAAGGTTGGTAAACCTAAATATTTAATCCTTGATGGCCCTAGAGTTAGGAAACTAATTGAATCAAATATTATATACCCATTCAAGCATTCAACTTGGGTATCCAATCTAGTCCTTATGTGAAATAAAAGTGGATAAATATGACTGTGCATGGATTTTTAAGATCTAAATAAGGCATCCTTAAAGGACCATTACCCCTTCCCTCTATGGAGCAAATATTCTAGATAGTAGTAGGTGTAGAGATGTTTTCCCTATTGAAAAAATTCTATAGATATAACCTAGTATGGTTGAATAAATAATACCAACACAAGACCACATTTACTATGAAGTAGGGAACCTTCATATATGCAAAGATGCCTTTCAACCTCTCTAATGCTATAGTGACTTTCCAAAAATCAATGGGTGTGGCCTTCAAGGACCTAATTAATAAGATCATCCTCATCTATTTATATGACCTCAATATGTTATTAAAGAAGAAAGAGGACCACTTTGATCATCTGGAGAGGGTCCTCAAAAGGTTTCAAGAATTTAAGATGTTTCTTAACCCCAAAAAATGTGTCTTCAGAGTCCCACAAGGAAATATACTTGGATATGTGGTATTTAAATAGGGGATAGACATCAATATAGAGAGAATAAATACCATCAGAGACTTAGCCTTGTCAATAAATAAGAAAGGAGTCCAATCTTTCCTTGAAAAGATTAATTTCATCAATAGGTTCATAGCTAACTTCACCATATTGCTAACACCAATCACACTGATGTTGAAGAAGGACCAAGCCTTCAAGTAAAATATTGAGGGAAGATAATTATTTGATGAAATCAAAGACACAATACCTAACATGCCTATACTATTTAACCACAAATTTTCCAAAGACTTCACTATGTACATCTAAGAGAGTGAACACAGCCTGGTAGCTATATTAACCCGAAAGGAAGATGAAAGAATAAATGAGAACCTAATCATGTTATACTCAGAAACCTTGTGTGAGTATGAATTCAAGTATAACTTTGTAAAAATATAATCTTTGACCATTTTCAAGGGCCTTAAGAAGTTTAGGCACCTTATGACAGGTATCAAAATAATGGTGTGCGTACCACACTCCAACATCCATGAATACATAATGGAAGGAGAAATCACCAAAAAGTGGGCTAATTGGATCACCAAGATCCTAGACTATGATATTGAAATTAGGTCAATGAAGGTGATCATAGGAAGAGGAATCTATGAGTACTTAGCCTAATGTGTAAATGTCCTATTAGAGGAACATGACATTCTGGAGACTATCTTGCCAAACCAGTTCAAAGCCAATGGATATTGGGTGGTCAACTATATATATTTCATTCAAATAAAAAAGTATATTGATGATATTCCCATATATAATAGGCATTTATATAGGATTTAGGGGTATAACTACACATTAATCTAGGGGATATTATTCAAAAGGAATTTTGATGGAGATCTGCTCTGGTGTGTTAAAAGACATCAAGATAAGAAGATCCTCTAAGATATACATTTCACGTTACCAAGTAGTGACTTCTCATCTAAAACCACCATGACTAAAATCATGCACATAGTGTACTACTAGACAACCATATTCATGGATTATTAAAAAGTGCCAAAAGTGCCAATTCTTCACAAGGAAGTGGAAGAGTTCAACCATGTCATTAAGACTAGTTATGACTGATGAGCCTTTCACATAGTGGGGCTTAGAATTCATTGAGATTATTAATCCTATCCCAAGTACTGATTACAAGTAGATATTTATGGTCACCGACTACTTCACCTAATAGATTGAAGCAGTCCTACTAAGAGAGGTGACTGAGAATATGAATCTCAACTTCTTAGAAGAGCTCATAGAAAGGTTTGACCTACATAAAATTATCATCTATGACAATATGAAAGCCTTCCTTGGGTCTAAAATTTCTTAATTCATGCTCTATAATGGTATCTTCTTGAAAACTTAATCCAATCACTACATGCAAGGGAATGGGTTAGTGGAATCAATGAATAAGAACCTTATAAGGCTGATAAAGAGGATGGGCATGTATCAGGAAAGGGTATGTCACAAGCATGTGAGAACAACTCTATGGGTGGATTTCATCAATCTCAAACAAATATTTAAACCCTCCCTATATGAGATTGTATATGGGAAAGAGGTGGTCATACCTGTATCATTAGAGATTACTACATTATTACTTTTGAAAGCTATTGAGATTGCAGAAAATCGAATAATAGAGGTTAGGCTTGTATAAATTCTTAGCCTTCAAGAAGTGAGGGAATATGAAAGTGATGAAAAAATCACACAAAAATAAGTGGTTAAGCTACGGTTTGACAAAAATTCATCATACCTAAGATTCAAACCTAGGGATTTAGTTCTCAAATATGATTAGAGAGTTGTAAGGCCAGGCTAGCACATAAAATTTTATTCTCTCTAGAGAGGACCATTTTACATCATCAATGATAGGTAGGGTAATGATTTTGAGTTAGAATATGAAGAGGTAAATACATTAGAGATCCCAATTAATGGGATCAACTTGAAGTATTTTGACTAAATTACTTACCTCCCCTTGTATATAATTAGCAAGTTTTCCTTTAGTTTATGTGTTTTCTTTACTTTGATGTTGTTTCCCTTAGTTTTATTTCCCTTTCCATTATTTTTTTATTGAATAATTACCATTGGCATAGGTGGCTTGTCTAACCACCATGCGTCCTCACCCTAGTCCTCCCAAATATTCAAAAAACATTCTTTAAAATATTGTTATCTACTCGTCTCACCCACCAATAATGTCAAAATCTCCATTGTGCATGATTTCCCATAATTACTATCATAAATATCTTGAGAGTGGTTATTCGAGCATGTGTACCACCCTTATCATTTATGGGGGCACTTGATTTAAAAATTTTCATAATGAGCATGCCTAGTAGCATTAGTGTATAAATACCCTCACCTCATCTAAGCCAAATACCTGATGCAATGAGATCCTTGAGAGCATCAAGAAATTGAGAAGAGTAGAGAGAGGCAAGAATACAGTCATGAGAAGTGGTGAGTAGAGAACCATTAATACAGTGCCTTCAGTAGAGATAACGAGTGATTTTAGAGTAAAATGATCAATAATGGAGGCCTCTACATCTTCACTGAGAAGAGAGAAGCATACCATTAGATAAATAACCTATAGGTCATTAATTTAGGGAGACCTTCCTCCTCAATATGTAGTGAGTAAGGCCTATTCTTTCACCCCTACTCAAGTAAAAGAAAAGTTGTAAAAAATAAGAAGGCAGTGAAAGGACACTGTAGAGACCAGACATTAGTCATTGAATTTATGGATGATATCTTCGATCCTAAGCTGGCCAAGAACTCCTAATGTTTACAAGAGGGCACTCATTCTCAAATGCTCAAAAAGGTTGGTAGGGAGGAGTATGACATAGTTAATTGAAATATGTGGGAATGCATGCTAGCATAATTTATAGTGTCTTATGCTAATCCATGGCTAGAGATCATTACCCTTTGTGTGGATATGCACGATGCCATCACTGGTGTAATGATAGGAAATACCAATTTGAGCATGAAGATTAGTTTAGATGCCATTATGAAGATGTTATGGCTCCCAAGTGACCCTAGGGTTGATATTTACACCATGAAAAGCCTAAAACATCTTGGTCTCATGATTCTATGATAAATCACACTTCTCTAGATTTATCCTCAATAGCAACATCATGGAGATGCCTCCTTTACCTATGCCCCTAAAAAGCTTTCCCATGTAGTACTTGAAGGATACCCTATCCATGTTGGCCTTCATCTTTAGGATGGACTTCAATGCCAATGCTGATGAATTTTAATTAGGGGCACTCTTCCTCCTGACCATGGTGCCAAAGGGGGAGATATACAAAATGGATTTTATAGACATAATCACCACCACTATGAATAATGAGCTATAAAACTCCCCAAATCTGGGTACCTTTTGATATACCTATTTCCTCCTGCATTTCATTTTATTCTAGAGTTCCAAGTTCTTCACTTCATATTTCATCCTTAATTCCATAGAGACAAACACTACCCCCAATACGATGACCCCAATCATAGTATGGACCCATGTCTTATCAGTAACAAAAGACTACTATGAGCTCTTAGAGCACTTTTTATCTCCAGTCCTCATCAACCTTAGCTAAAAGACCATTACTTTAGAATGATAGATTGGTATTAGGCTTGGCTCACAAGCAATGAGGTCCTAGTTCACTAGTTCTAGGGATGTCACTTTTTATTCATTTAAGTGTAGGGTTTCACAAGTGAGCCCTTCTAGTTCTCATGCCTACTAATAGATAGGACCTTAGCCCTAGATTTAGCTTGCCAACTCAACATGATAGACTTTGTGTATAGGGAAGGGAAGAAAAATAAGGCCCTATACAATGTCCCCTTCAAAAGAACAGGCATCATGGTCATAAAGAGGAAATAAGGATGCCTACTCACAATCAAACTAATGAAGCTTGGCCTAGACCTAATAGATGATAGATGAAACTATGATTAAAGAAGATACATAGTATCCTTGAAGACCACCAACACTCCCAAGCATTAGACTCGACCATACTTAGAGAATATAAGGTCTACCATATAAAACATCCTCCAAAATTATGTAGATCTATCTCAAATATCATTAGATGCCCTCAAATTATGGGAGTCCTTTTACGATGTAGTCTAGACATTTGACCTGTCTAAAAAAATATCAAAAGGGCTAAAGAAATAGCTCACTTAGTTATATTGTAATGAAGAGAAAATAGATACCTATATAAAATATAAGTATGAAATCAACAAGACATACTCCAATTTTGATGATGAATATGGGGATGAAACCGTCAAGAAGCTTTGGGATGAGCATCATTTGGAGGAGGGCCTAGATGAAGTGGAATCTTCTCCTGAGATAGTAATAAGAGGAGAAGAAGAGGAAGAATAAGAAGAAGATACTATTGAGAAAGAAGTAAGGTATGTACCATAACATAAGAGGCTAAAGTCTTGGAGGTTTGAAAACCTTCAACTTGGCCACCTCCCATATACCCATATCCCATGGCCCCATAGTAGAAATAAACTCCCTCTGAGCACCTCATGACTGGTTCATCCTAGTATAAGTGACCAAAAGTACCCAAATATATCCCTTCACCATAGCCTATGTATAAGAATATTTTATTTTTGAATCCCCTTCTTTCTACTTCTACCTCCCTCTCACCCCAACATCCCCCTTCAAAGTCTAACATTAGGTTGCAATACTCTCCACTTCCTAGCTAATTACTTCCCTAACCCCACTCTCCTTTTCTTATACCTTATCCACCACTAAGATTTTATCACTTTCCTCTATGATCCTGATCTCCTCCTTCATGCCTTTCTTCACTCCTCTACCTTCATCATCTACATAATCCTCCATCATGGTGCAATCACCATCCACCCCACCCTATGGGATCCCATCATTCTCTCCTTCCACCCTCACCCTACATCCACTCACCTCTAGAGGGATAACATCTGCTACTTCATATCAATAAATGACCATCCCATTTATACTACATCAAGGACTCCCCTTCATAGGGGAAAGTATTTGATCATCAAAACAACACCAACAATAAATTGATGTAATAAAAAAGACTTAGGAGGCCCAAATGGAAAGGAACAAGGAGAATCAAGCCAACTCCTTAGTAGTGATGCATATGTGATCATTATTTGACTTTACATAGTAATCTCTTATGATTTCTTACATATCCCTTTAAGTAATCAATCCACAAGACTAAATGTATATGGGGATTTTGTAATTCAAGTAATTAGCCTCAATCTTAGCTAGTCCAGGCCCAATGATAGGTTTGAACTAATGGAGGAGAAGTAAAAATCCATAACCATGCACTACATAAAAGCAACCCTATAGCTAAAAAAAACCAAATTGAAACTCTCCAAGGTGAAGGCTATGGTCAATCCCTCAATGCTAAGGCTAAGGCTAAAGATGTAGAGATGAATAATTCAAGGTCTGACCTTCAAAGCTACATTTATAATGAGAGATTCCAAGTGGAAGCCAACCTATGAGTGGCCACTGAGATCAAGCTATATGAGAGACTGAAATAATGTATATTCATCAAAAGCTCTCAAATTCTAATTGGGCCCTTCAATAATTATAGTAGAAGGCATAACAATAATCCTTTCTCAAGGACCAAGATATTGAGAAACTAAAGAATGATGATATTTACCTAAAGATATGATTAAATATATGAAAACATACCCTTAAGGTAGGGAAACACCATATAACACTCCTTTAGGAAGGAATAACTCCACAATGTCTCTTCGAGGGGACAACCTCCAATATCCTCTTACAATAGAAGACTCAATGCTTACTTGATATCTTTACCATGATAATCATCTCCTATATATAGACATCTATCTAACCCATGGATGGGTAACCTCCTAATCCCACTATAGGTCAACCATTACCCAATGTACTAATTCCATAAGTTACTCTATTATCCTAATATATGTACCCATATAACTAACTAAAGGGATGTGTGCCACATGTCAGCATCTCCATCAACCCATATACATTAATATATCCTATCCTTAGGTACATATCAAATGATCTTGTCGCTCATCCAAAAGTTATATAAATACTCCCTATGGTCTAATGGTTTTACAAATCTTATTGGGAAAGGATAAAGGTCATGTTTGAAAACCTAAATCTGGTCCTCACCTTCATCATAGACTCACAAAATTTGAGCTCATAGGTTATCACATCCATTGATTAGGTCATCACCTTCATGGATCCTAAGGTCTCATATTCCTAGTTTCTCATCCAAAATCTTTACAGTGCTTTGGATGAGATACTATAGGCAACGAGGGTGGCCAATCATAGGTAAGTGATGGTAAAGGTTAATTAGTTTCTAGGCTATAATAAGGAAGCCACCAAGTGTAAGGTACTTCTTAATTCATTAGAGTAGGTGGTCTAAGATAGGTGGGTACATATTGAATAATTAGTCCAACTAGGACTCCCCTCCTCTTTCTTGACAAATAATAGTGTCTTCTTGAAGGACCAAATCAAATCACTACTAGAACAAAATCAAGATGACTAGACCATATTCATAGCTCTCAATCAGTCACCTAGTGTCTCCAAAGTGGAGAAGATATTGTAGTTACCTACCCAACTTGATCTCTAAATTATAGTGGTTGTTTAGGACTTGGAAATCATTTCCTTCAAAGAGATTATTGATCTAGATAGAGCCTTTGAGGCTCTCAGGAAGAAGACCCAACCCAAGGAGGAAGAGTGGGTGCCTTTACAATCAACTCTTCAAAAAATTTAGGTTCTCAATAATTCTTCCTATTTTGAAATATTTCCTTGACTATTTTAAGTACCAAATTTTTGGTTCTCTCATCTACAGGTGGATGACCCCTGTGAGTGTCTAGGAACTATGGATTGAGATCCACCTTTTATTATTTTGTAGTAGTTTGTTTTTTATCTCAAACTTAGTCAGGGCCTTCCATAGTGTTTACATCAACATTCCTTTCTCAAGTCCCCTTTTTGAAATTTTACCTAAGTATCAGCCTCCACCCACTTCTTCCACATGGTATCCAAATGCTTGTTTGTATCAACGAGGCTCTATTTTCACTCCATTAGAGTGCCAAATCGACATCTAGTACCCCAACACTCGTCAAAGCCAATTCCTTTTGGGTTAGACCTCTAAGCAATGCCATTGGTTGATGAGATAATAGATAAGGCCCACTAAGCAGTTGTAAGGATAGCTACGGTTTCAACACGTGGTATACCCACACTCATTTTTATAAAGGAGTGCATAACTTCCCTAAGAGGAAGACATATTTGACATGTGGCATTTTGATGATTATTCAAAGGTACTTTATTTTCATAGGGCTTAGAGCACTACCATTAGCTAGAGAATATTAAAGGCTACCCACTAGTTAGTTACAACAATGAGGAGATGAGCCTTTGTACATGGCACCCTTGCACTCATTAAAGGCAAGCTTTTCCTATTAGAGTTGGAGGATGTACCATTGGCTAGGGAAAATGGATTCCTATTCTCAATGACATAATATAAGTAACCTTAGAGTTGGACATGTGGCATCAGTACATTCCTCCTAAGCATCATGGTCATAATAAAATGATGCAATTTGTGCCATATCTGAGATATAGATGTTAACTATACTCATGAGCTTGAGACCCTCTTTCAGTTAAACAACATCATCATTGGTTCAAGTGCTAGGATTTCTAGGTGTCACCCCATCGAGAGGTCATCTTGCATATATATTCTAGGCTCTTCGCTTTTAGAAGAGGTGGGTTATCATTTTTTCTTGTATTAGATATTTTTTTATACCACCATTTGTAATAGAACAAAATTAATAAAAGTCATCATTTTTCTCATTCTTCAACCTTAATAGGTGTCCCTCATAGGTGCGACTAGATGTTTTGTATGTGCCTTTGAGGCCTTATATATTTGGTTCTCCATCTAAAAATGAAGAGGATGTGGTATTCTATGTCAATTTGAGTGTGAAATTATCTCTTTATATTATTTATTTTCTTCTACTTCTATAGTATCAATCTTTGCTTGCATTATAGATTTTAATTCATGCTTTATGCTCCTTTATAGTCTATAGTGTTTAAGGGTTCGATCTATTTTATGTAATTATAGTCTAAGTGATTTAAATATTTAAACACATCACCTTAGTTCTATTTTTAGTATTATTTACATTTCTTCCTTTTCCCTTTTCATCCCTCCAGTTTAGAACAAAGAGTCATCTTCTAAAATCTCAAAGGTTGCTTTATAGACCATAATTTAGTCCCACACCTATAAGGATTCCTATAGAGGTTATTTAACTTGAAACTAAAGTTTTAGGAATCAATAATGATCTCATATTATTCCTAAGAACTATGCTCTCATTAATGTACTATACTGTAGTAGTTGCATTTCATGTTCTAGGCTCAAAGTATTATAACATTCACCAAGTTTTTTTAGTGGAAAATTGATTGGGTTGAAACCACTCAACCATCACCTTCTCTTACTCTAGTATCCTTCTTTTTATGTCGAGATGTATTATCTAGGTATAGGCTACAAGATAAACACCATTATGCTTATCCAAGCTTCAAGACACTTTACCATAAGATAAAACATTGTATTAACAAAACCTCATTCAGAGAATTTAAGGTAATTATTCTCATTAATAAGATCCTTCAATTATAAGACTATAAATGACTATTTATGTTGAATTGGTTCCCATAAACAATCTATAATCCATTAAAATGGTTCAATATTACTATCTTTACGTAGAGAGTTTTCATCAAAACCTTGAAATTATAATCTTCATCAATAATACTATTAAAGGCCTATTTTCACTTGATTGTAGGTGACAATCATAAAGAGATCTGACTATTTATGTATTTTGACTATGTTCTAGGCCTTCTCTTGATATAATTAGGTTTATTAGTGTTTTTACCATGTTTTTGATGATACATGAAATCTTATGAGTGTGTAGAGGTTTCAAACTCATCAATACCCCTGCCTAAGCACTATCACATGTAGATGATTATTGTAGGGTTACTTGATTATGTTTATGTCTTAAGCCTAGTATTCCAATGATGACACTCTTGAGACCAAAACCTCAATGATGAAACTAATCACCATGCTTTAAGAAGTTATAGATAGTGTACTACTTTAGACTTGAAGTCACTCATAGGGAAATAGAACTTTGAAATTGGAAACAACCATCTTCAGACCTCAATGGTGTTCATTGCCAGCATAATGAGATGTTTTAACTATTCTCCTCACCTTCACACATGAAAAATTAGTTGGAAAAAACATGAAAGGAGTGTGAGATCTCTACAAGACCTTGTTCACTACTTAGTTTACATGGGCCAGTAAAAATAGATGGGAAACCTGAAGTTATTCGGGATATGTAGGCAATTTGAAGCCATAAAAAATGTTAGTGACTATTTATAAAGCTTAGTACACCAAACCAAAAACTATTATCATGAAAAATAAGTAAAAATTGAATACGAACAGCCACCAAACACATTCAATCCAAGTCCTTCTCTCTTGTCCATATTGAAGGAAAATCATTGGCCTATTTGAGCTTGTCCAAGAGAGTGATAAGGGAGAAGAAAGAGTTTTGCTCAATTTTGGGCCTGTCAAAGCTTACCAATACCTAAAATAACTTGTATGGATTTGAAGGGATCTTCTTGAAGCCTTCCCATGTGATAAATTGTTTTCCTTATTTGTACAACTACTTAAAACTTCTTGAAACTACCTAATCTTCTTACATAGATGTTGAACCTACATCATGTCAGTTACAGAATAATTATCTAACATTCAATTGACACCTTGTACATTAGATATTATCTTGACACACTTGTATCCTAATGTAAATTAGATAATTTACTTATAGTGGTAAAAAAGGTGATATAAGGAAATATGAAAACAATGACACACATGACAAACATGAAGCAAGAATGTGACCCTAAACATGAACATGTGATCATTTTATGACTCAAAAAGACCCTATAATAAGTTTGAATATATAATGGGTTGACTTAATTTGACCTAGGGTAAAATTTTGTCAATAGGAACCTTGTGCTAAAAGTTTTTGAGCTTATGATGTTGGCATGGAAGTTGAGGCTCTCTATCATGGAGGAGTTATAATATAACTTCATCATTTGGAAGCATGGGTAGAGATCCATAAAATTTAACATCCACTTCAATATAA
The DNA here is from genome assembly GCA_037957365.1 of Torreya grandis. Classification (NCBI taxonomy): domain Eukaryota; kingdom Viridiplantae; phylum Streptophyta; class Pinopsida; order Cupressales; family Taxaceae; genus Torreya; species Torreya grandis. The sequence continues at coordinate 1,525,215 of JARHVA010000875.1, forward strand.
ATGATTTGATTACCTTTTATATCATACTCTAAATTTATTTATCTCATATAATTAGCTTTATCATCTAAAGTAATTTTAGGAGGTAGAGTATCTGGTTGAGAAAAATCAATAAGGTCAGTATTAATTGTATTGGTTTGTTCAATATATGTGATTGTAGGTGATCAATACAGTCATAAGGAAGAGAAAGAATGTAATTATTGTCAATGATATTTATGTTTGGTAAATTAGGTTATACTACATTGAGTTTATATAGACACTAAGAGGATGTAATAGTAGGTACTTCTTGAATCACCTATGAAGTGTATAATAATGGTGGGTTGATAAGGGGTACATAAACTTTAGGTTTTGATTTAGTATCAGATGATAAATGAATGACATGAACATCATATCTAAAGGTGTGTATTTTTTATAATGTCTTTTGATAATGTTGTGACTCTAAATCTCATGATTAAGCTTAGGCCATAATATAATTATCATTGTAGGTGTGAGAGATAGTCCATACATCATTTTCCATAGGAGAATCATTAGTATAGACATATATGTTGTTAAATTTATGAATAAACATACCTAAAGTATCTTGAAAGATTTTATTATCCCATAGTCATTACAAATGAAATCATATTAAGTGTAAGAGACTTCGTTGCATTATACGTGGGAGGACTATCAGTAATATCATCAATTAATAGAATAATATGATCACATAAGTGTAAATTAAAAGGGATTCATTCAGATATATAAGGAGGTAATCGAGTGGTATTACACATATTTTATAACTAATTTGTTTTATCATCATTTGAATATGTAAGAATGACATGTAAATTAGAATGTATGTTAATAAATTTAGGAATAGGTAGACTTTTGATGTGATAAATAGTAGAAATACAATATTGGGATTTAAGATTTGGTAATTAGATGCTCCAATGATTGGGATCAATCTCATGTTTGTATCATTTCCCATTAAATATGAATTTGATGTATTGAATACCCTAAGAGGTAATAACATGCATATGATGGATTCATGGGTGACCTAGGAGCATGTTGTAATATAAAGGAAGATCAAGAAACATAAGCTTTATGTGAATTGTCTTAGGTCCAATGGTAAAAGGGAGCCAAATGCAACCAAGTGGTTTTTGATTGGTTTATCAAATCCTCTACAAGTGAGGTGGTTTTGTTTGACATTTTCTTTGGTGTAGCTAATTTTTTGAATTAACCAAAGAGAAGTGACATTAATTATAGATCCTTCATTACTAAGACTTTTTAAATTAGGGTATTATTGATTCTTATTTTGATAGAGCGGTGAATAATTTACTTGAAAATAAATTTGTTGTTAATAATATCTTCTTTGATAAATTATATAGAGAGTGTTTTGTATGAATAAATTATTTTTATTGCATTAAATTTTATAAGTAGAGGACCATCAGAAGGGAGTTTATAATTTTAGATTTTGGTTCTTCAACATCTTATAATTTTTGCATAAGGAATTTATGGTGATAAGGAGAAATTTGGACTAATTACATGAGGGGAATTTTGCAGGGCATTGAGTTAAGCTATTATAATAAATTATAATGAGATTTAGAGGATGAATAACTAGTATGAGGTTTATGGGAAAAGACATTTTTTAGAGGGATAAAATAACCAGGTTGAGGTTCGGTTGTGCAAGTGGCTCATCACTAGTATTTGGTTCTGAAGATGTTGGTGAATTAGTTGTATTATCTCTAGTAGTTGTTCGGCAGTAGAGGATTTATTAGGTTTAGTGACATGAACCTTGTGAATAGGATTATCATGATAATTAACTTTGGCCATGTTCACGTATTGAGACTTAGTGTAATTTTTATCTTAATTAGCATTGATTGAAAAAATATTATCATTCTTATGTTGTGTATTAGGAATAAATAGAAGATTTGTAAGATTTTTAGGATATGGGTTTGGTAAATTATTTATTTTGAGAAGCTTTGAGATAATAAGGATGGCATAATTTGATGATAACATCATGATCAAATTTATTGCCTAACATGAAAGAAACTGCAAATTTGATAAGCCTATGACATGTATCATGAGAACGACCAATGTTATCATGGAACAAACAAAATTTATTAATATCATACCATGATTGGAGGGGAGGTATTATTATAGATGAAGGGTTTATATGGAGATAATAAATGCCTCATTTTTGGTATCATTAATGGTGGGTGGAAAGGATTTTGATTATCCAATTTGACTTTTCCTATTTTTGTTTGAGGGGATTAAGATTGAGAATTTGCACTAGTAATCCTATTATTTTGAGTTTGGAAATATTCATTGATTGATTATGATATGGTTCAAATTAGTTCATAAAGAAGTCTTTGATTTTATCTAGATCAAATGCCTCTTTTGATGTTTGCGGGGAAAAAGTTTGAACCTTATATTGGAGAGAAGGTTTTAAAGTAGTGATAAAGAAATTAAAATATTATCATTATTCATGTTGTGGTCTAATTTATGAGCTAATGATTTACATTTTTTAATGAAAATGTGGGCTAATTCAGAGGATAACTAATTAGCATTAATGAAATGACTAATGCAATTTTTAGGGAGATAATTTTGTTGAAATTCTTTAACTAAAGTGTTGACTAAGTCTTCTAGTTTTGAGATGGAATATTGAGGGAGTTGATTATACCATTCTAAATCATCTCTAATTAATGTTTTGATTAGAATCTTAGTGGTATCAATAATATTGGTTTGGACCCATTGCTTGTGTAGATTACTAGATGATTTAATATAAAAAGGTAGGATCTTTAGTTCCATCATATTTAATGTCTGGAGAAATGTTTCCAATATCTATTGATATAATGAAGGGAGCTAATGGTCCATTTTAAAGATGTTGAATCATATTTTTATGCATAATATGTTGAGGGATGATATTCCCATTGGGATCATGAAGAGGAGGGGGAATAAAATTTTGGTAATTTTTAGGCATGAGAAGAGGAGGTTGATTTACCATTTGCAAGATGTGATGTTGCATTTTCATCAGTTGGGAATTGTTGGCTATTTTCATAACATTCATTTTTTGAACCATTTAAGAGATAATTTGAGTGGTATATATGGGTGTATTTTTATTTCTATAATATGGAATGTTAGGATGAGTAGTATATGTAATGTTAGTATTAGAGGGAGGAACATTCCCAAGATTAGGGATAAGAGTGTTTCCTATAGGAGGATTCCCTGTGTTAGTATTTATTGATCCAATGGCATAATAAGGAAAATTGGATAGGGTAGCATTAAGAATATATATGGTGTTATCATGGGAAGTGTGAAATAGTTTAGATCCATGTAGGTCATCATTTTGGGTATTTTGAACCATGTTGTAATAAATGGAGTTAGATGAAGGTTAGGAGTAAGTTAACCATGAGGGATTGTCCTCTTGGGTGGCTAAGGTAGGTAAGAAAAAATAACTAATGTGTATTCTAAATTGGTTAATACTATCAATAAAGATTTTGATAGTTGATTTCATGATGCTAATCAGTGTGGAAAGGAAAACAACTAAGTGTAGGTTTTTAGGAGAGAAAAATACTCATAAATAAAACTACATCAGTCACCAATTAAACTAGATTGACTAAGTACTTAAAGAAATAAGTTTATACTAACTCATTTAGAATATTCATGGTCAAACAAGTTAATCTATTTATATTATCTTATAGAATATGATAGTGAAATATTAGACTAAATCAGCCAAGGTATACAGGGTCAACCAAATCGATCTAGTGTGATTCTAAAAAGGAAAAATAATAACTCAAGAATGAACTAGGTTGGATACAGTGTACAATATTGATCAAGTTGATCTAGTTGGATATTAAGGAGAAATTTATAGTGTTATATTAGACTAAGTCAACCTAGAGCTACACAATTGATCAGATTGATATACTTTAATTATGAGAGAAGATTTAACACACTAAATCAAATTAGTTGATTTAGTTATACAAGTAAGGGAATATTAAACAACATACTAAATATAATTGATCAATTTAATTATATAAGTAGAGAAAAATTAACAACCTACTAAATTAATTGGATTGACTTAGTTCTACAGGGCAATTTTTTTTATTGTTTAAAACATGTCAATCTTGTTTAAAAACATAAGTAAAGCAAACAAAAATATAAGATTGAGTCATGTTAGCCAAAATAGTCTATTAAAACACAATCAACTAAATTGATTTGGTCAATCTAGTTGAAACACATAACATAGAACTTGTATCAATGTTGTTCGATACAATTTGTCATACAATAGAGAGTAGCAAGCAACAAGCAAGAAAATGTGATTTTATAACTACTAATGCTAACTAATTACTAAAAAATAAGATCAAGAACTTGTATTAAAGGGTTTTATTTGATAATGTAAGCTTCTAAAGATACTATCTTATTTTTTGGATACTGACAACCTAATGTTTAGGTACACTTACTATAAAAGAAGTGTTATTCCCATAACCTACTAAACACAATTTTAAGGGTAATCTACAAGTAACTTGTCAATGCTAACGACTAATCGATGTACCATAAAATCAAACAAATGGATATATTCCTAAGGTTCAATACAAAATAAAATCCTAGGTGTTTCTAAAATACCATGAGGTACATGGAAATTAAAGATTATGTTTAGCTTTGTACTATGGCTGAGTATTGGGGAAATCCCCTCATGCCATGATATATGTAAATGATAGAAAAGGTCTGTAAATAGAATATCATGTATCCCTTCATGATAGTAGCTAAGTAGTTTTAAAAATATAAGTACACAATTTTTAGGGAAAGCCAAACAAAATGAAATAAAGGTGAAAATCAATTTGTCAAAAACCAAGTTACAATTTATAAAAGTAAATAAACAAAAATCCAACTATTTATTTCAAAAGTGAAATTGATTGTAATTAATATGAAAATTGGGGTTAATTATTTTTATTATGTTAAAAATAAAATACACAAAACAAGATTGAGTAGGTCAATCAAGTTCAAAAATAGTATAGAATAAAATTGAGCTAGTCGACACAATTTGTTGTAAAATGGGTCCAAATAAATTAAATCGACTAGGTCAATTAGTTTGTTCGAAAAATACACAAACACAAAACTAGATTGAATAGGTCGATTTAGTTTTGCGTGGGTAAAATTTAGTTATACAAGGGAATATTAAACAACATACTAAATATAATTGATTAATTTAATTGTATAAGTAGAGAAAAATTAACAACCTACTAAATTAATTGGATTGACTTAGTTCTACAGGGCAATTTTTTTTATTGTTTAAAACATGTCAATCTTGTTTAAAAACATAAGTAAAGCAAACAAAAATATAAGATTGAGTCATGTTAGCCAAAATAGTCTATTAAAACACAATCAACTAAATTGATTTGGTTAATCTAGATGAAACACATAACATAGAACTTGTATCAATGTTGTTTGATACAGTTTGTCATACAATAGAGAGTAGCAAGAAACAAGCAAGAAAATGTAATTTTATAACTACTAATGCTAACTAATTACTAAAAAATAAGATCAAGAACCTGTATTAAAGGGTTTTATTTGATAATGTAAGCTTCCAAAGATACTATCTTATTTTTTGGATACTGACAACCTAATGTTTAGGTACACTTACTATGAAAGAAGTGTTATTCCCATAACCTACTAAACACAATTTTAAGGGTAAGCTACAAGTAACTTGTCAATGCTAATGACTAATCGATGTACCATAAAATCAAACAAATGGATATATTCCTAAGGTTCAATACAAAATAAAATCCTAGGTGTTTCTAAAATACCATGAGGTACATGGAAACTAAAGATTATGTTTAGCTTTGTACTATGGCTATGAGTATTGGGGAAATCCGCTCATGCCATGATATATGTAAATGATAGAAAAGGTCTGTAAATAGAATATCATGTATCCCTTCATGATAGTAGCTAGTAGTTTTAAAACTATAAGTACACAATTTTTAGGGAAAGCCAAACAAAATGAAATAAAGGTGAAAATCAATTTGTCAAAAACCAAGTTACAATTTATAAAAGTAAATAAACAAAAATCCAACTATTTATTTCAAAAGTGAAATTGATTGTAATTAATATGAAAATTGGGGTTAATTATTTTTATTATGTTAAAAATAAAATACACAAAAAAAGATTGAGTAGGTCGATCAAGTTCAAAAATAGTATAGAATAAAATTGAGCAAGTCGACACAATTTATTGTAAAATGGGTCCAAATAAATTAAATCGACTAGGTCAATTAGTTTGCTGGAAAAATACACAAACACAAAACTAGATTGAATAGGTTGATTTAGTTTTGTGTTGGTATAATTTGAGAGAACTAAAAAATGAGGAAAATAGTAAGCAAATTTTTGAATTTTGAACTGAAAAATAAGAATTACAAATTGATTAAGATTGATGAGATGGAAATACTAAGTTGTTAATAATAAACAATGGAAGATAAAACAAGATCAATGAGGTCAATTTATTTGTATTTTTGAAAGTAATGAATTTATGTTAATTAGGTGATTTGAGAAAGATTTTAATATTATACAGGAAAAAATATTAAAACATAATTATTAAACAATATTGACTAGGTCGATCTAATTTGAAGAAAAATGATATAGTAAACGAAGGAAATAAAAATAGATTTATTAGATTGATTTTGTTTGTTAAGACTACAAATGCAAATATTACAAAATAAATAAAATCAAACAAATCAATTTAGTTAATTCTAAGTAAAATTTAGAATACAAGAAAAATGACTAGATCAACTAGTGCAATTTAGTTAGCTGAAATTGAAAGATGTGAATATCATAGAAATCAAAAATATAAAGTATAATGATTTATTTAGGTTTAAATAAAATATATAAGATATATTAAATAACTAGATCAACCAATTCTATCTAGTTGGTTGAAACTAAAACCTATAAATAGAAGATAAAATTAGGTTGACCACCGAGACCTAATTGAGTACAAATATCTATACTTGTAGACATAAAAAATAACAAGATCAACCAATTTAATCTAGTTATATGAGAACCCTAAGCCTAAAAATAAAGAAAAACCTAGATAGACCAACTCAATCTCGTTAGTTGAGGAAGAAACCTGCATAGATAAAATGAAACTTGATTGACTAGATTAATTTACTTGATGATGACTAAAATAAAAAAATTACAGGTTAGATTCACGACAGCTTCATGAAAATATATGTAAAAAATTAGGATGGATATAAAACTTGTCCTACTTAGTGAATTCCAAGATTGTAGAAGGTAATCTTACCAACAACTCATTTCATAGTTATTTATATTGGGACATAACTAATTTGAATCTGTTAAATATACATAAGGGATCTCTTATCCCACAGCACCACTAGCAAGGGTTCCAAAGCCTATAGTCAAGTATCCTCACACAATAACCCTAGATAGGTCTACAATACATAAAATAAATCTAATCTAGTGCTCACTAAAGCTTATGGCACAAAGGAAGATATTTAAACAAATAAAACATAACACACAAAGGAAAGCTCTACTCAAATCAATGTAGAGGTAATTCTAATCAAGGAGTAAAACATTCAACCTATTACTTTGTGCAATATCTATCTACAAAAATGAAAGATAAGATTTATGAATACTTACCTTGAATGAACTTCTCGTGCTTCAATCTCTCCCTTAGCTAATGGTGATTTTCAAGAGGTTTTTGTGGATTCGTAAGGATCACACTATATAAAAAAGCTCTAAGAAAAAAGAATCCTAATTTACATCCAAGAATTTCCCATAAATAAAAATATTTCTTTGCCTCCAAGGCAAAACCCTAAGCAATGACTCCTCAAGTGTAGAATTTATAGATTAAGAGATATAATAATGTGAAAATGAATGTTCCTCTCTATTGGATTGAAATGAAAGGGGTATTTATAGATAAGTATTTAACCTTAACCCTTCCATAAATTTATCTAACAAGGTCATCCAACTAGATCTTGTTAGGTGGGAAAAGTAACCATTATTAACGGACCTATTTATGTAATATGTGGCTTAACTTTTGCAACAAGATTGATCGGGATAGATTAATAGGAAAATGAATAAAAAGTGAGGTTGATTAGTGAGGGTTTATTTTTAAATGGGAATTGCTTAGGGAAGTGGATAAGTAGGATTTTTTTTCTTAGGTAGTTGGATAAAAGTGACTTGTAGTGGGTTTAGGTAATGATATAGGGACTAAAAATCTTATGAAGCATCAAAGTTCTTCCCACCCCTTTCTCAGTGCACCCTTCAAGGCATGAACTCAGAGAGATGAAACTCGATAGGCTCTCACAAGAGAGAAAGAGTCAATAAATGATAAAATTTAAAAATAGTGTGTGTATACACCATGATTCCTATCATTAAATCTTAGGGCATAAGCCTAATTCAAATATACTTACTTTATTTCGCACTTCATTAATATATATATATAGAAATGACACTTGTATGCCTTGCATTTAATATGTTATATACATGATTCAAATGATAATTACAATTCTATGACAACATGTTCTCCAACATGTTGACATAATTATATATCATTATATCATTATCACATGATATAATTAACTCTTATTTCGATATGAGTGACTTGTAATATACATCCCTCATATCAAAAGGGGGGAATCATATTGGGTTTATCTAAGATATCCAAACTTCCAAAAATAGATTTGGGGACAAAATATAAGTTTTAAAAATATAGAGTACATGTTTTTCAAATATTCAATAATGCAAAAATTAGATTTTGTAATAGGATACATCTTTTCAAAGATTCAAAAAGAAAAAAACATAATATATATTATCACATTCATGCAGACTATGGAGGCATATGACATGCATATGTACTCACTTTTCAAGAGCTTAAAACTCAAAATCATACACACTTGAATGCATATGCATGAATAGGTACACAAAAGTTATAATATAAAAGTTACAAGTTAAAAATACATTTCAAAATTGAGTATATAGATCCATAATATTTATATCATTGGTACATTTCATATGGGCATGATAATAATTCATGTTCATGCTTATTCAAGGATGCAAACTTCAAAAGTTTTAAAATTCAAAGTTTCAAAGTTCAAATTTTCAAAGTGAAAAAGAGCAAATATCCAATTTCAAAGGAAAATATCATATTTAAATTCAAATATATGAGCAATATGTTCAATATGGTGTAGTGAATACTCTTCATTATCTTTTGATCTTGTAAAATATATAATCTATATCCATCCATAGTGATGTGATTAATTTTTTATGGGTAATATACATTTGAGTCTAGTAACACTCAATGACCTTGTAATTACTTCTAGAAAACACATTGTGTAGTTACATATTATATGCAAGTGATGTATGTTTGAGTCTAGTGACACTCAACAACCTTGGCATAACATATATTGAACCCATAATTTTCCCACATTTTTTGATTAGTATATTGGATATCTAGGTCTTCATCCAACCATTTGAGTTTTTCAACCTACAATAAATATTGAAAAGTGACACTTAAGAAAAAGTGGATATTAAAGCATTGATGTCTCCACCCTAAGCTACGTATTTATATCAATATACTCTTTCCTTTACTTAGTAGATTATATGTTACTTATTTTTTTTGTATGTATGTGTTTATCCTTATTTATACTGAATGAGCTGGTATAAATATAGGGTTGTTTAGGCTTGCCATTAATCACCTTAGGTTACACATACCCCCATTTGGTTTACCATTGCAATATTACCTTGTTTATAATCACTTACCCATATTTTGATTTACTTGTACCCATTTAAAATCATTTAATTTACTTGTATATTTACAATATTAATTACAACCATTTACCTTTGTTGAGTTCTAATGAGAGTTATATCCCTGAGTCATAAGCTTAGGATTTTGAATCCTTTCCTTTTAAAATTTGAGTTGTAGTTTACTCTCTACTACATCTATAGATATTATTGGTCTTTACCTGCTCATCCAAGTATATGTAAGATCTATTTGATTGACCTTATTCGAGTCCTAGTCTATGGAAAGAAAGAAGATAATTATAGGTCATATGAGCCTGTGTATACATTATGGTGAGCCAAACATGAATATTATCCCGCATTTGGTTAGATCAATTTTATGTTTTTAATTTTATCTTATTAGATAATTTATCAAAATTATCATACACCTTTTAGTCAAATTATATTGATCAACCTAATACAATTCATTATTTTTAGAAACTGTATTATTTAGGTTGATGTCATTTCATATTTGTCTACCAATTGTATCAGCCAAGCCGATACTATTATATGTGTTTCCAAACTATATCAACCAACTTGATATAATTTTGTGTGTGTTTCCAATTATATCATCTAGCTCGATATAATTTTATTTAATTAGTTTCTATTTTGGATTATATCATCTAGCTTAATATTTTTTTCTATGATTATTTAATTCATTATATGCTATAAATTTATGTTTCAAATTTAATCATTTTTTTAATTTTCTATTTGTCTTCCTATTATATATGTTATAGAAGTTTTAAAACTCATAGGAGTTGTTCTGGGATAAGCAGTCATTAGTTTTACCTGAGATATGGTGTGATGGATACTTCCTCAATGCCCAAGCCATTAGACAATAAATTATATAGAATTTAATTTACACACACCTCAAAGTATATTATAAATGAATGTCATTTTTGTTTTTAGCCTTTCTAAAGCCTTTCAACCATTTAATTTTATAGTGCACCAGTAAGTGGTTAACCCTATGAAGTCACTCTCAATGTATGTTAGAGAAAAGATAGTGTATTCCATAGTTATTCCCTTTGGGATGTTTTCACTATTTACAGCTGAGATTAGTATATCTAAGATCTGACAAGTCAAACACATCTTATTTATTTGTATCTTTGTATCTTTATTTTTCTAATACTTAGTTAAATTTTTAGTTTTTTTTTACATAATATATCAGATAGTCTGATACCATTCTATGATGTGTGAAAACTATATTGGTCAACCTGATATAGTTGTGTGTATTCCTAACTATACCATTCACCCCAATACAATTTGTATGTCTTCCTAATTACATCATCCAATTTGATATAGTTATGTATATATTTTTAACTTCATCAGACAATCCAATACAATCTAGATATACCACTTTCCTATTAGTATTTTTAGCTAACTTGATATAATTATTTTATGTGAGCCTACTATATCAGCTAAATCAATTTTGTCTGACATCCCTTATTTAAATTCTCAAACTACATCATCTATCCCAATACAATCTATTTTATCATTCCTATGTAATTAATTGCATCAGCGAACTTGGTATAGGGGATTTATCTTCCACTATGGAATACATTTTGGACCAATCTGAAGAGAAAACCCATTAGGGCCTTCACGTATTATGTAACAATCCTAATTCTCTATAACTAACCAATCTTAAAGCTTAAACACCTTATAATTTTCCATGACTCAATGTCAAATTCCAAGTAGTTTTCATGTGGGTTCCACTATTTCTAAAAGATATGATCCATATAACATTCCTAAGACTAATAGACAAGGTCACCTACTCTAAGGCCATTAAGTTGGTGAATAATTTGACATTAAGTATATATAATAAATGATATCATATCTTCATGATAAATTTGAGTATAAGAGAAAGGACCCTATAGTGTTCCATCACCTCACGATGCCACCCCAATAAAATATCCTCCTTCCCATACTCATATTTTTTGTAAAGGACTTGGGGAGAATCAGTTTGTGACTTCCTTATTTCCTTTCTCATCCACCATGCCTAATATTTATACTAACATGGAAAGAATATATTTTAGTGGGCCTACTCAAAATTCTCACACTAACACCAATGTTAATACTATGTTTAATGTATCTCAAAAATATACTCAAGACTTTACTTCTAGACATAACACTTTTAATCCTAATAAAATCATCTTACAAGAAATGAGCCAAATGACTAAGATTAAAATAAAAAAATATCACTCAAATGATGTAAATGGAAAATTAACTTTTACAAATGCAAAACAGACATAAAAAATTTAGTGGGGAGTGTCAAATCTAAATGCTACCACCCTCCCCCACCCAAACCCCCTTAGTTACATTCATGGTAAGCTGATTCCACAACCATTGACTCCCAATTAAGTAATCAAACATATCCAAAATGGATTCTTAGTCCTCAAATTTCAAAAATTGAAATAGGTTGCATCACTTCCATGATTCCTATAATGGATATACAGATCTTGATTTACATTTTAAGGCATTTGGTAACTTGTATAAAGACTAGATTAAACTAAAAAAAATCATCTACCAAACTAATTTCAAAAACCTTCTTAGGTGATGCTTTAGATTGGTACAATCAAGTAAATTCAAACTCCATCGTTAGCTTGGAAGACTTAGTTAATGAAATAGTGTAGGAGTTTCAATCCAATTATGTGCCTACAAATAACTTGGCTTATTTTATTAAATATAAACATATGGACAATGAGACCACCCAGGCCTTTATCAAGTGTTGGAAAGATTTTTCCAACAATTTTGAGAACAATGTGTTAGAATACAACCTCTTCCACCTTTTTACCAACCTGATAAATCTAAAATTACAATATATTATTAAGACATTTATTTTTAAAATCATTGGAAAAATCCCTTAATCAAGATAAATGTAATGATATCCTTATAAAATAATTTGATCCATCTGAACCCAAGTTTAGAACATGAATTCTTATGAGATCAAAAAAGAATAATGAGAGAAATGATGGTTTCTATAAAAATTAAGATTTTAAGAGAACCATCAATTCTATTTTGAAAGGAAATTTTGTGGAAGTGATTCTTTCCACACCTATTAATGGGATTCCATTCCAACATCCTCCTCATCCTTCACTAGCCAATAATTTTAAAATCCATCAATGTATTTACCTTATTGAAATTAGGAAATTTCTTCCTAGACCTTCACCTAGAGAGTTTAACACTTCTGATCCCAGTGCTCATTAGTATGATAAAAAAATCTAATTTCACACAAATTAGGGTCATTCTCATGAGACTTGAAAACAACTTAAACACCTCACTTTCAAATTATTCCTTGGTCCCAACTTTTATCATGAATCCATGATTATAAAAAGATACCAAACCTATGATAAGGTAATCAAAGATCATGAATCCAAGATCAAGTGTGCTGCACTTCACCAAGCTAATGCTCACCTTTCTATTTACTCTAATCCACTTACAAATCAAACTTCAAACTAAAAACCTAACAATTAAAATCAAAATAATTCCAAATTAGTGCCTAACATTTGTGAAATCATATTTACCGCTCATTCTTCTAATGATGAAGAAAACTTGGTAAAAATAAACATTATGAAGAATGTAGTTTCATATATTGATCCTCGTCCCTTTTAGAACTGTATTCCTTATTCTGCTTATAGGAAAAACTAGGATATTCCTTTGTACCTTTCTGTAGATATCAAATTTGAAGAAATTATCACTTCTATACTTTTAGATAGCCCAACTATATCGATGAAATTAACATAATTTTAATCTTTTATAACTATATCAACTAGCCTGGTATAGTTATTTGCCTACATAAATGTATCATTCATCATGGTGTAATCTATTTCTCCATGAATTCTTATTCCAAGTGTATCAGCCATCCTAATATAGTTTTATATCTCTAGATCAAGTCCAACTATATTGGTATGGATGATACAATCTACTTCCTTGGTCAATTTTGTTTATATTATCCTTGCCTATATTCTACCCCTCATTTTGATTCTATTATATCAACTAGGATGATACATTCTATTTTTGATGTATCTATACAACCAATTATATAGGCCAAGATAGTACCATTGGCTCACCCTTACTCAACTATATTGGAAGTGTCAAGACCACATGATTTGATTTCTAACCAGATTCAATCTGAGTCAGTTTCCTCTATAGTTGATCCACTTCAAAATTCAATACCTCTTTCACAATCCTACCCATTTCATATTGGCTCAAATGAATGGGATTCCGTAGAAGCACTTTCTAATTTTCCCTTTTAAAACCCCTTTCTTGAGCTTATGAGGACCTCCTTATGTCATAAAGACTGACTTATATAACTATTATTTGATATGAACATTCCTTGATCACTAGTTATGGGGAAAGAAGATACCTTTCCTAGATTTGAAGAAAACATTTTATAATAATGTGAAGAGATGTCCATTCATATTTATAAACTATGGATGCCTCTATTTTAATTAAATTTTCCAATAGCATCTATGATCCCCAAAAAATATTGATTTGTGCATATGACCATCCATTATTAATTAATTTCCAAATGGGTGGTATTCAATCAAGCAAGCCTTGATAAACTAATATTCTATCAATTGTGCCACCTCCTTAGAGTTCATCAAAACTTTAGGATACTCCAAATGAAACCTTAAATATACCCTAAGCACAAGCCAAGGATATGATAAAAAATAAATGACTCCATTGGGATACATTTAGATTCCTATAATATTACATTTTTTATGGTTAGAGTCAAGATTATGTTTTTTAAATTTCCTATATCATATAACACTCTACTTTGTTTCCCTTAAACTCATCATATGTGGGCCATGGCCTCTTCCACATGCGAATGTGTAAATTTCCTTACAAGGTTACTATTTATAAGATTCAAGGTGATATTAACCCTTGGAATTTTGAATAATTTCAAGAGAATAGTGATGAAGGATACCCCAAGGGTTCACACAATCTTACATCAACCTAAAATAGTGTTTTTGTGTTTTTATGTGATTTATTTTATTGTTTCGGCATGGTTACACAATTACTAGTTTAGTTCATGAGGTTTACATTAGGTTGAACACATTCATGGGTACATTATTTGACAAATTATTATTTACATATTTTATGAATGTCCATTCCATGTGTATGTTATGACATAAGGAATATTTGTATGAATGTCCATGTTGTATAAATGTTATGATCCAAGATATTTTTGTAAAGAGGGGATGTTTCTTTAGCTGGGAAAAGAGATAATTTAAAGAGATAGGGAGAGGATAAAATGGCTAAATCAAGATATTCATTCTCAAGTTATAAAAATGAATATGTATAGGAGATATAATTTTGGTTGATGGAAGGCAGACTGATAGTAGTTGAATAGGTTTTTGGAAAGAATGTGAAAGAGAATGGATGTAAAAATACTAAGTTGTGGATGGACTATAAGAGGGTCTAAGTGAACTCCATGTAATATAATAAGATCATAAAGGCAAGCATATAAGGAGAGATATTGTTTAAGTGTGTGAATCAAATATTTTAAGTTTGTGGTGTTGAATCAATGAGAAAGAGTGTGTTGTGTCTCAATTTATTAATGTGTTGATGTGTGTGCCGAGAGAGACTGAACATGTAACCAAGCATAAAAAAGGTAAAGGTAGACCTTAAGTGGACTCCCTGTTTTATGATTTCACCAATTAGTATTAGATAAAGGTATTTAATTTACATTGTTAAGTTTGTGAGGATCTTGTATGAGTCAATCGCATGCTGTGAAAAATAATTTTGTTTGAGTTAGTTGATAGTTACAAAAAATAAGCTTACATAAGAGAGATGATGAGTTTTTTATAGGTGTGAGATATTCCTACAAGTGTTAATAAAGTTTGAGAGGATACATTTTTAGTATATTTTATTTTTCGCTAGATAATCCTACCGGTTGAGAATATATGTCACACAAAGGAGGAAGAGAACTAGAGTTAGAAAACTCGATAGAGACAGTGAAGGAATTCCAAGCAAGATTGGAAACGATAGAAGATGAAAAAAATGGAGACATTGTATCTATGAGTGAATAAGACTAATAAGAAATTATGTTGTGGTTTTTTTTCCCTAAAATAAAATTTGGATGCTTTGGAGAGATTCCACGAAAGTAAAGGAAGATATTTCAGCCAAGAAAAGAGACCATCGAGGCCATGGTAAATGAAAAAAGTAAGCCCACTAGTAATTTTATTTTATTTTTTGGTAAAAAGAGCCAAAAAAATATCATGAAATATATAGTGGAGTTAGAATTGTATTTTTAAGATAAGAATATTGAATCCCCATGAGGTTACAGGTTGAGAGTAAGAAACTATTTGGAGTTGAAGCTATGTATTAGAGAGATCTCCAAGAGAGGAGACAAGGAAAATGAAATAAGAAGGTAAGGAGTTGGGAACATATGGTTTCCATGTTGATGGGTCATTTTGTGTACCCAATAATTCTTTTAGAGTGGTTAATAAGCTTCATATCTTGAGGGTAGAGAGAGAGAGAAGAGAAAAAAATATTTTCATGAAAGGCAATATGAGAGGGAAATGTCATGTGACCAGCTTAGGTTTAATTTATTAATTATAAGGGAGAAGGATATGAGTGAGGATAATAAGGTTATCTTGAAATATAATAATATATTGATTATTCCATGTGAGAATCCCAAATCTTATTTTCTAAACAACAATGATAAATTAGTTTATGAACAACCTATAGAGGAAAGAATCCTCATGCAAGAGGAGATAGAGGTGATAGTTTATGAACTAGAAGAACAAGGTCTATTTTTTGATGATGTGAAGGAGTTTTTGATATCCCATAAATGGGAAGATTCAAAATTTTCCATATTGAACTAAGTTAAGGCAGTTTTATTTTCTATTTTTGGGGGAAGAAGGGTTGATGATAACCAAGAAAAGCTACATATTTCCATATAGCAAATAATAAAGGTGAATGAACAAAAGAGAAACCATGAGGAGTTTCAAGTTTACATAAAGGAAACAATATAGGTTAAATAAGAGATTAGGAATGATTTCTTGAAGGTTTACATGAAGAAAACAATAAATATGGTTGATGCAAAAGTTAATTCACATAAGGAGAGTATGCCCAAATACCAACAATGTGAAAAAGAAGAATGAGGAGTGAACAACCATGGAGGTTGTTGAGAATGGGCTTTTGGGATTCTATCATAAGAGAGACATATGTGAGGAGAATGTTAATATTAGAAAAGAGTTAGAAATAATGTCCTTGAGGTATGATGTATACATTGAAGAAGTTTCTATGGGAACTCTTGATTAGGCATTAATGTGTTTATTTAATATTCAAGTCTAATCATGGAGAAGATGGAAATTAAAAGGGTAAAGTTTGGTTTAGTCTAGAATTATCATTTATATAAGAATCAAATTGAAGAAGTGGAGTAATAAGATGATATGGTAGTGGTGGTTTAAGGGCTAGTTGGTAATGACATAGTAGTAGTAGAAGATTGCCTTCAAGTCATGATGGAGACAAGAGAAATTGTAAAAGTGTGTGTAAAATAATTTTATTGAGAGGATATGCAAGAGGAAGTTCATTTGAAGAAACTGGATTTAGGAGAGAATAATCTCAAAAAATCAAATGAAATATATTAGCAAGAGGAATAATACCTTCTTAATAGGACAGTGGTGGATAGAGAAGGATATACATCAAAAATCCATCTTAAAAGATGGGGAAAGAACAAAATGGTGTCTATAAAATTTAGTAACTTAGTGATAAAGGTTGGTCCAATGATTATTTGTACATGGAGATATGAATAATGTAACTCATGAGGCATAAAGTCAATCAAATAGATAGCGATAGTGGACATGTTTCTACCAAGAGGAACAAAGAATGAAGGTGATGTTGCACATGTAGGAGCAAACCACATCGTTATTAGAGAACAAACTCATATGCCTTGAGGTATGAATTGTTATCATATGGATAAGGAGAGTGCAAGGTTATTTTCACATGGTGTGGTTATGGTGAATGAAGGAGAGTATAATCATCCTAGAGCTGATGTAAAGAGTTTGAAGATGTAAGAAGATATAGATGAGTTTGAGAAGCTAAGTTTTTTATTAGGATAAGCAAGTGATGAAGAGTATGAGGTTTAAAAAAAGATACATTTTAAGGATGATGTGAATGAGGATATGTTTCTACAAGCATTATAAACACATGGTGAAGAAGATGAAGAGGACGATGAGAACCTAGTTGGGACAACTTCCCATAAGGAATTAGATGAAATTTTTGAAGACATATTAAAGGCTAAAAATGGTGAATAAGAAGATGTTTCATCATAGGTGGAGGATTTGTTTGAAATAATAATGAGGACATTGAGATATGAGGAGGTGAAGATGATTATAGAGGTATCATTAGAGGTTATGGTTGATCATTGAAATGCCTAAATGTATGTTAAACCTACTGAGGTAATATTGGAGATGAGAGAAGAGTTAAGCCCAGAAGTGTGTGATTGGTTCAAAGCCAATGAAAGTTGGAGCAGTGATGATGGTGAAGGCTATAGGAGGAGGTGGTTGGTTAGTGGTAGGTTTAAGCCCATAAGAGAAAGTAAGAATCAAGAAAAAACATCTTGGTGGAAATGATCGAACAAAGGTGGGTTTCAGCCCATAAGAGGATGGAGAGAAACAAGGATAAAAAAATGGTGGAGGATAGAATATGGTGGGTCTAACCCCATAAAATAAGGATGAGTGAGTAAAATTAAGGATAAGAGGAAAAATTGAAGGTCAACAAGAGAAAGCTAAAAATGAAAGAAAAATGTTGACAAACATCTTAAGTACTTGGTGGTTATAATGAAATTCCATGGCCATTATTATTCATAGTTAAAAGAATGGTTTTATCACTTATCCCATCTATGTTTGAAGTATATCACATTTTAAAAACTTTAGGTGTCTAGTGCGATATCATCGAAGGGTTAGTGCAATCTTGCATCAATAAAAAGAACATAGTGTTTAGTGTTTTTGTGATTTAATTTAGTTTGTTTGATGTTTTGGCATGATTACACAATGAAAAGATCAATTCATGAGGTTTACATGTTCTTGAACACATTTATTTATGGGAACATTAGTGCACACATTTATGTTTGTATATTTTTATGAATGCCCGTGTGGTACGTACATTATGACATAAGGAAGATTAGTGTGAATGTCAATGTGGTGGAAATGTTATGACTCAATGCCATTGTGTAAAGAGGAGACATTTATTCAGTTGAGAAAATAGAGAATTCAAGGAGATATGCATATAATAAAATGGTTGAAGAAATATATTCATTCTAGCGTTAGAAAAATGAACTTGTATAGGTAGAAACATTTTGGCTAACAAAAGTTAAACTGAAAGTAGTTGAAAATTTTTATGTGTATAATGCAAAGGATAATGGAGGGAAAAATATTAAATTTTGGATGAATTTTAGGATGGTCTAAGTGAACTTCATGGAATTTAATAAGCCTATATATGAAAGTGTGTAAGGAGAGAGTGTGTGTGTGAGTGTGTGCATCGATTATTATAAGTGTGTAATGTTTAATCAACAAGAAAGAGTGCACTATGTCTCAATTTATGAATATATGATCATGTGTGTGCCAAGGGAGAGTGAGTGTCTAAGCAAACATCACAAAGGTAAAGGCAATCCTTAAGTTGACCCCCTCCTTGTGTTTACACCATGTAGTTTCCTTAAAATTCCTACCCTTAAGTCTTTATCTAGTATTTCATTTTGTGAATATAAATGTTTTAATTGTATTTATTATTCTTATGTGGATGAATCATGATCTCCTTCTTCTAACATACCTATTTTTTCCTTAAAGCTCATTATTGAGGAGATCATAGCACAACTCTTAGGAAGTGTAGAAAAGAGCCTCATTAGAGCCATATATTAGTTGCATCATGATTTAAAAAATGTTATTGATGATGTATGTTAATATATTTCACTACATTTGTAAGGAAAAAATTATTTTGTATCCTTTACTTCACATTGTCATGTGATTGGATTTCATATTATTTGTTTTTAACATATGTGATTCTTGTTGTACATATTTTA